>DWEI01005919.1:0-10458 GCA_018245875.1 Mysoria ambigua | reverse complement strand
CTCTGCGCCGCGTGACGTCGGCGCTGTCCGCGGCCGCCCGTGTGCGTGTCCGTGTCCGCACGTGCGCGCGCACTGGCGACCGCAGCACTCTGGCGCGGCGTCGCGGCGAGTGACAGAGACGTGCGGATGTTACGTTTGTATTATTGTTATTGTTTAGATAGAAATAGTAAACTAATTATAACATGCCTTACTATTCAGTTATTACAGTGTCAATCAATGGAACTCCATTGATATATAAACATTGTATCGTTATCGGTGTTGTTAATATCGAGCAAAATATATCACAGCGCACTTTCAACATTACAAAATTAAATACAGTTAATCTATAATGCGTTGTAAGAGAATTCTAATTTAAGATTCTATTTTTAATCTTTCATAATATTTTTTTCACAATTTGTTTAATGATGAATTTATCTGATATATTTATGCGTATCAATGTTACATTATATTGGTGTCCGTGAAGATCTGTGAATGTTATCCCTTGCGCACGTGAACTTGCATGTGTGCGCGGCTTACGATACGCGTAAGGCTTGCACGTGCAGCTATGTGTGTGTGCGTGAGATTTATCCTTGCATGTATGAAGGTGTGCGTCGTCTGTGCATGTGTTTGTAAGGTTAGTGTGTGTTGGATTGGTGTGCGTTACGTGCACTGGGGTTGGGTGAGGGTGGCAGTGGGGTGCTAGGTCAGTGTGTTTGTAGGTGGTTTGTTGTGGCTCTGGCCTTTTATCAATCGTTATCAGGTCCCTCTCTAGTAGACATTGCGGTCTCTATATTTGTATGGAGAGTAAAAAATCACGATACTTCCCTACCGTCTCTGTAGTGATATTATAAGTACTTTAACACGTTCGTGCCTAAGGTGTTTGCGGTATACTGATTAACTACATAATGTCAGTCTTTTATAGAGGTACCTACACAAAAGGCTATATGCTCAGATCGCTTGTGATGTTTACATGTATGTATATCTCAAACTCTATGTAGAGTTAGGTATTTGTTCGTTGAACGTTGTGGGAGGTTTTAGGTTCCTCCAATTTATATTTCCTTGTCCTCCTCCAACTTGTCTGTGGATATATGGTATTAAGAGGCGACAAAACCCGGCGATGGCAGAGCGTGATATGGCGCCCACTGCCTAGGCACAGGTAAACGCCGTGGCTATCTAAAGTCCGCAGTGTAGGCGATGCGAGAAAGTTTGTACTAAGTGATCATGCAAGCTATGGTATGTTTAGGGGAAGTCTGTGACCAGCGGTGGACTAGAATAGGCTGATAGCGATGATGAATATATACCGCATCATTATCATCAGCGTATCTGAGTCCTTATGCTTCACCTTGAGGGGTATCTGCCGTCGTCCACTTGCGTTATTCTTAAAGCATCTTGCATTAACCAGATGAACGTTTTTCAGTCGATACAAGTTCATACAAATCACAACTTGTAGTAAAACCAGAGAAATCCATGCGGTGGCTATTTAAGCCCGAGTTGCGTCAGAGACCTAACCTCCCATGCTGCATGGCTCATTACGTTTTACCTTAAAAAGGTAACGCGTCCATACGTGCATGAAGTGTGCGAGCCGGGCGAGGGAGAAAAGAAAAAAGCGGAGAGAAAAAACCCTGTGAACAATATTCATGAAGGCCGCGCGCGATGTTTAATCGTTTGCGATAAACAATGAGGGTTGAATGTTCCGGTGTCCATGTCGCGCCCTGTTTAAGGGACGACAATACCTACATTATATAGAGTTAATACAACGTTACGTTCTCATTTTTCAATCAATGCGTTTTGAAAGCTTAATGTATCTGTAAATCCATTTTGAACCGTGTAAAAATAAGAATAGCCTAACCTAGTCTAGTAGAATAGTCTCTATTATTCTGAACCTAACCTAGGTTCAGAAAAATAGACACTTTAAATTCAATGATCTCCACCTTCCCTGTGAACAATCCGACGTGACGATAAGATACAATGTGGTTATAATCATTTTTATGGTTATTATTGTGACATATTTAAAAATAATATTTGATTAGTTTCAAGTATTTACTGATGAAGGATTGAATGTGACCTTTTAATTCTGGTTATAATATTTTGACAACCCTACTTTACAGAGCTTCTTATAAGATTACATTTAAGTCCAATATAATTACCCTCTTGTAAGGGAGGGAGAACCGTGCTAAATTGGATTTCCCGTGAAAATCTAGTTACTTCAATTTCCGGTGGAAGGAAGCTCCGATATCTTTTGAAATAAATTACATAATAACTATACTGTTTAACTACCTATGGTTACAATTATTTAAGGAACTACCTAAAAGATCAAAATTTTTTATCATATGGTAAAGTCCCTTATGAGGTAAGCAGAGAGCAACGAGTGCCAAAAATATCTGTCGTATCAGTCGCGACGCGTTACTCCTGTATTCATTAATCTTTTCAGGCAACGCCGGTTCCCGAAATTCAAAAGTGAAATGTAAAATGTGAATTCAAATGTAAGCAATAAAAAAATGTCCAATGTGAAATAAGTGTAATAAAATAAGTTTGGAACATAATTATAATTAATACAATATTACTTCTAGTGATATTATTAAAATTTTGAGAAGTAGCAATTCATAAAGTTCCTTTGATGAAACTGAATTTTTAATAAGGAAATTTGCCACGATCCGCTCGGCGGCGGGCGACGGCGGTGCGAGGGGACGCGACGTGCGTGGGTGTGCGGGTTCGACGCCCACTCGTGATTTTCGCGTTACGTATTTATGTATGGATAATGTGGAAAATCAATAGAACTTACATTACGGATTATTTACTTACACTTCCATTCGCGTATATAAATTTTTATACAATTTATATGATACCTTCACGGCAGATCTGTTACGGGGTACGCGGGGGGTGTCGAGTGTAAAATATCTTTTATCCTTACAGATCTGTCGCAATTCCTCTACCTTCATTACTTTAGTTATGGCTTTCCTATTAGTTAATACACATCTGCTTCGACATTATTTTACCTTCCATACTTTCAGTATCTTTGAACCATACAAACCACACAATACACCAATACAAAGCATCTCCCTTACGTCAGAATTACAAGCGCTCTCGGTAAGTATCAAGCAGGATATCACCAGTAGACAAAACTCTCATCTCGACCGCGTTTATTTTACTTTCATTCTCTGTATCAGCAGTGTACCTGCCTTCCTTGCCGAGAGAACATATAACATATACACTCCTGTACTCCATCATCAGCCACTTCCCATGGAGTCGTTTTGACTCAAAAAATTCTCGTTTCAAATACGAATATTGGCGTGTTATCCATATTAAAGTATAATCCTTTTTTCAGCGCTGTGACTAGTGCTGGTAACTCAGTTCACCATCGTATTTTGGTTTAGGTATAAATAACTTTTAAAACAAAAAGTATAAATAATGAAAAAGGATATAATTCATCGACGCACAACTTCGCCCCACGCAAAAGTACAAGTTTGCTTTATATTCCCAATACATTAAAAGAAATACAATATCACAATAACACACCCTCAATTTATTAATCACATTAACTTACCATTGAGTTTGGGAGTTAACGGAACTACCGTAATAATATATTTTCTATTGGATGGAATATAATGTTAGTCTAATACTAATGATAGTTATATGCTCACACAGGGAACAAAACCGCGCGTGGGTGTCAGCATCCAGGCTTGACGCCCCCGCACCGAGCGAGTGACGTATCAACAAACTCGCAAATAATCTCCTGTATATCTAGGGAAACTCGAACTTTCTGATTATTAGGTTAATGAATCTTGTTATCAGTAATTAATTGTTTAATATCTTTTGAAATAATTGTTGTGAAGATTCCCAAATATTAACTATCATGCTAAGTCCAATAAATCCTCAAGAAAGTCTTTCGACTCTAATACAACTAAGCTCAATTCAAGTAATATAACTTATTCCACGCACCTAACACGGTTCACCAACCAGAATTATGTAGATAGCATTTGCCCTAGCTTTATAAAAACTATCCATCACCAGCCTATCCTCAGTTCACAGCTGGACGTCTGATCAGCGCCCTTGTGCCCGCTCATGTTTCCACCGTCGCGCGTCACGCCGCGCAGCGATGTAAAGTCTCCGTTCATGTGACTGTTCCTCTGTTGCAGACACATCTGTGATTACGTTTGTGACGGGGGCTCGCGACGTGTACAAGACGGCGTTGATACATCGTTTATGGCTACCGTAATGACACGCCGGGCCCTTGCGGAATACGGCCGGAGTGCCGACTGCCAACATTCTGTGGCTTTGCTTGTGTTTCTTTAATATTCATTGCCCGTTTCATAAATAGTCCGCGTGGTAAGATCGTGGTGAGGAAGATGCTGGTGACATCGAAGTGAACAGGGGAATATTAATTATTCGTGTCAGGACGAAGTAAGACTACCTCTCCTGACTCCATGTTCGTATACGGGGTGTCGCAAGAGACGTCTAAACCTGGCATTGGCTAAGCGCAGTATCGCGCGGTGGCCCTAGGTACAGCTAAATGCTCTGTCGCCAACGGACAGGAGCAGTAGCGCGAGAAGCTGTGCTCTGCGTTCCACAACCAGCGTGCCCAGCGTTGGGATCATAGGCTATACCTGTCAAGCCAGTCCAGCTTTAGATTTCGGCTGATTTTGATGATGAGTGAACTCAGTACCCAGTTATCATGCACTTTTATAAATACAATATTTTTTTATACTTTAATGTTTTTAATAACACACTAAAAGAAACTATTTAAGCAGTACAATATTTATTGGGTAGGTTTTTAATAAGGCCTTTTATTTCTTAAACATCTTTATTAGTGAGCACGGAGCGAACACTTTGTATAAACACGATTCTGTGTTTCTTCCCTTTGCGTTGCTATGGTGACCAATAATATTTCAAAGCACCATGTATAACTAGTACAAGATATTTGCACGTCGATGATGAGTTTATTGCCATATACCGGAAACATACCTGGCCTCCTAGCTACTACAAGAAAATGTAAGTAAGAAAAACCCAGGCGCCCCATGGTGAATGTGATCCCGGGACCGGTCGATCGGCGTCGCGCTTACCGGCACGCGACTAACGAGGTAGGCAATGTTACACTACAATTACCTATGAAGTCGTACATTGCTACTGGTAGTCCGTCTACCGCGCGACTGTTGTATAAAGGCGTCCATGGTCAATGATTTTACATGATGTGTACTGGCTGATGGCACAGAGACGGGAGAAGGGGAGCGACAATAGCGCAAGTGCAACTTATCTTTAGGATGTACAAGATTATATAATAGTTTAATTAGAATTTAGTGACCGTTTAGATACAAATCGAATTAGCGTCAAAAGCAAATCTTTTGTCTTCGATTCAAACACTGTTGCTACGTGGTATGGAAGCGTATGTCGGGTCGAAATCGTTTTAGTCAAATTTAATTCCCATTAGTTACGTAGATGTGCTCGATTCCATTTATTAAGTTTCCTGTAAATCACAAAACAAAAGTTTTGTATGAACAGATAACCCTTTGCTATATTATTTTCCTCACATACAATTTAATGTTTCGATATTTTACCTCGTTATATCACGTAACACTTTTGGCTTGAACATTAACATGGCATTGTACACACATAGCACAAAATATTCACTGCTCTACGATACGTGTTCGTTTTATTGAAAACTTCACTGTAGTTTCCGTGTGTATAAATCAAACAACACTAGCTCAATCAAATGTTCGGCGCGCAAACATTTCACAGACGCACACAGACTGGCCTACAACGGCACAGTGTTATCACGAAGCCGTCGCGCATTTCGCTCGGCATGCAAAACGCGACGTAACCAAACGACGCGTCCTCGCCAGCCGGCTTCATAGACACCTGTTCGACACACCCCGCGCTGCCGCGTGACCTTGCCGGGGCGGGCGGGGGGCAGGGCGGGCGGGGCGCTCGCCCACGCGTCCGCACCGAGCCCCGGTGCAGACGCCTACACGCGGACCTAGTAGTCCGAGAGTTTGCGGACGTTTCGGGAACTCTGTTTGATAACTGTTGGCAGCTATGAAAATGAAAATTTTTAATTCACCTCATGCTATAAACATCTTTGGACTGGGTAATCAAGAATGATTTTTTAATTGTTTTTTTTCACGATATTCACGAACATATGAATAAATATGTAAATGATTATATTACACAAATATTTTTATTGTGTAATATAAAAAGGTTAGTTATTGTTATTTAGTTATTTTGTAACAATTTAAAAATTAAAGTACCCACGCTGTAATTTCTGCTAACTCCCCGACTATAAAACTATCAGAATTACATTATATTCGAAACAAAATTCAAAACACAATGTTGTGATTCGACGAATGGAAAATCTTACTGTTTAATGTAATTCTCAACCAATATTTGTTTTATTCTGTTATTACGAGAATTTCAAAATGTAAGTTATGAAGACATATATTTACGTTATTAGTTTCTCGTTGAAAACTTGTTAAATAATGGGCGTATGTATTCATGTAAGTTGTGATTTTAAAACAAAAAAAATACACCGCCTATCGCCATATAGCACTATTTATCACTACAATTAGATCTATACCAATAATTTAGTAAATATATGTAGTAGTGGTTCGGAGTCTGGATGAGTGCCCGGCATAGGACAATAGGCTCACCACCTATTGCATGGTGTGGAAAAACGTAACAAGTGTAACGTGTGAGTGTGTTGCACTACCCTGCCTACCGCTTCGGGGATTACGTGCGTGATGTTACGTCTTATCATAATACTGCAAAATATAATCTTGTTGATACTGATTAAATTAGGAACTGAAATTTGATATTTTATCGGGACAGTTAACATTTTACTTAAGTTCACTTATTATAAATAATCACGTCTGAAAAATGACGTAACCTATTAATGCGAACGAAATTTGATGAACCTGTTATCTGCCTCGGATAGAGCCAGAACAAGCCGCTCTAGAGTAACAGAGAAACATAGTTGTGTAGAGTATGGTGTTCATATCGCCCCTTTGTTTACTGAACCTGATGCATCTGTGCCATCGCGGCACGTACGTACGCGAGCAATCCATTAGCGATTTCAGGTTTCAGCGCGTGCACGCCCAGCAAACGTACGAATATACCATAAATATAGTGTAAATATAGGTTTTTATGCAGACTATATTTGGTTAATGCGAACACTACTTAGAATATTATTCAATGTTTACATATACACTGTTTTTTATTGAAAAATTGAAAACAATATTCGTTGATCTTTCATACTGACCAATTAACAATGAAAACCAATATTTGAGTTCATATGAATTTGTCACTTGTAATATGTATACATCTGTAATGATCCTCAAAGATTACTGAAGTTACAAAATATAGAGCTTAGTGGGTACACCCAGGCCCTTGGAGTTGAGACGGGATGCGTGTCCAACGAACGAACGTCGATGATATGATGTGATAAACATTCTGATATGAACGCAGGTGACGTGCTCCCAGAGTAAACCGGTGAAAAAACCTTTTATCGCAAAACAAAAATTGATAATTTTTGGTATCTATTTATCGTCGCTATATCATGCTAGAGTTGATAAACTTGATAATTGTTATTTAATTACCTTAACAATAATTATGACTTACACAATTAAATATCTTATTACTGTGCAAAGTTTTTTTAAAAAGCAAGTTGGTATTATTTCAGTTATTAGTACTGTAATTTTGAATCAAGAACACAAATTGAGAACTGGAGCTAGACTTTCGGTAGCAATAGCTTAGATAGGATACGGTAACTGTAGAGATTTTGTTACCAGCCATAAATCAATACGCAAAATTATATGAAAACAATATGTATTTCTTCGTCAGCAATGTTACACGTCTCAACGAGTATGTCACAATATATCTCTAATGTCACGGTTCATTTTTGTTTAACCTTTGAACTTTGCTGCAAGAGCGTGGACGTAAGCACAGCCCCTGTGCAGTTCCCGCGCGGGCGTCCGCGGGCCCCGCCTCACGCTCGTGGCTACGTGCATACGTATCTAGGTATACGACGTTTCTGGATTCTGATTTATTCATCGACACGTACGGGCTTCAGTACAGTTTGTGTTATGTAAATGGATATATACATTGCATAGTTTTCGTTCTATACGTTAATTTGAGGGACCTCGTGTCCTGTAATATGTTTATATTTAAAGTTTCAATTCTACATATCGACTAGTGTCTCGTATATGTGTTGTTTTACATAATTTTATGAATATGACTGCGTCGTTGGTCGCAAGCGTGACTGCGTCGTTGGTCGCAAGCGTGACTGCGGATCGGGAGCTCCCGGTTTCATATTCCGGGTCGGGCATTACTGGATTTTTCTAATTACATTTTCTAATGGTGATTCGGAGTGTGTGAACTGTCCCGATATATGGTGATAGGCTCACCGCCTATTCCATAGTGGTATGTAAACATACTGGTGAAACGTGAGAGTATACTATAGTCAGTTCAATTTCTTTTATTAACGCGTCACATCGCAAACTTCATAGTTCTTCAATTTAAATCAAGTAGGTTAAGCCTTGACTAACTCTCAGTGTATGGAATCAGTGAACGCTAAATAAAAAAAAGGTAATGACATATTCTTATCAAGAGCCATGTACAGAGATGTGTCACAGTGACCACCGCGCGCTTGTGTCACTGTCAATGTCATGTCACGGATCAGCAACCTGTAGTGAACAACGAGTGCATGTGGCGCAGTATGTCATCCATATTTACTTGTTATTGCATAAGAATAACACATAAATATAAATTGCGATAAAGAATTTCCTTGCAGTCTAAAAACAAGGATATAAAAAAGAAAGATGCTTATTCAAATAAAAACTCAATCCTGTGTGTATGGTGTATTCATTAAATGTTAACCCGTACTCAATTATAAGCACATTAAATATGATTCTTTGCTAGATATTGAACAAAACTTGCTGCACAGGGGACGGCTAACTTAAAACTGTGATACCGTTATATTGTAGATTATGAATTAAATTAACATACTACACACTATTGCTAAGTATTAGTCACGAATATCTTTGATTTTGCTACTCAGATCTGTATCGAGGCGAAGCGAGGATACATTTCACGACCACATGCCGAAGGATAGGGTGTCGTAGAGGGCGACTAAGCCCGGCGTCGACAGATGGCAGTAAGGCGCGGTCTGTCCAGGTGCAGCTAAATGCCTTAACCTGGTACTCCCAGCAGCGTAGGCGATGCGAGAAGCTGTGATCTGCGGTCCAAGCTGCATGGCCAGTGTGGGGATTACGGGCATTATCTTTCATGGGAGGCCTATGTGGAAGAAGCTCAACAGGTAAGAATATAAATATTTGAGTCTCATTACTTTACTTAACAACCTAAGGGCTTCTTTCCAGAAAGTGTCACTAGCTTGTCGAACCAAACCGGGGACAATTAAGTGAATATTTCACTTTACAAAATTGTAGTTTGTCCGCTCCACGTAGCGTGAAGCAGCGTCTCGAGATGCTCGCGACATTTATTACAGATGCGTGCGTTCTCGTGTTGGAACGTATCCAAGCAAGTTAACCAGCACGAGCAACGCTCCGGTGAGTGCTACCCACTGCGTGTTAATGTTACGTCTGTTATCATTGCTTTGATCGTTCGCACTTGTTTATTGAGCAGCTGTAACCGCCCGCTTCGTTGGGCGTGGGCAAAAAAATCGACAATGGTTTCGTGTAATTAAAACTACTTTGTATAGTTTAATGTGCTTGAACATTATTTTAAAAGATAGATACATTTAATTTTGCACGTCAACTGTTTCACCTCGCCGATCACTTATAATACTTTTGTTTTGGAATGTAAAATTCGAGTAAGCCAGGCAGTAAAAGTTTTTGAGGGTCAAATAATTAAAAAAAGGTTTTTTTTTCCAAAATTTTAGTAATACGTAACTTCACGGAAAGACAGGTAGGTAAAATTTTAATTATTTGTTCAAACATTTTATTGTTATTTATTCCAGATTTTGTTGATAGTCAGGGTTAAGGTGGATTTATTATTCAAGAATGGATCTTTACTATATAACATAATTTACTACATGACAGATACCATGGGTAAACATTCAGATGAGTCTACAAACTAAACTGAATTATATCTATGCGGCCGGGAATCGATCCCTAGGCACTGGGTGTACTATATATTGCGAGGAGATCAGCCGCTGTAATTTGTTGGAGACAGCGGCCCTTAATCCTACGCTTATTTAAAGAAGTTACAACAATGCAATGATATAGAAGCTTAACGATGATGAAATGATATTATTTATATAATAATTTCACGTTTTACTGTCTCGTTGGTCGTACTGGTTGCAAACGCGACTGCCGATCGGGAGGTCTTGGGTTCAAATACCGGGTCGGGCACTACTGGATTTTTTCTAATTTAGATTTTTTAATAGTTGTTCGGTGTCTGGATATGTGCCCGATGCATGGCAATAGGCTCACCACCTATTACATAGTGGGACGTAAACGTAACCGGTGAATC
>DWEI01005918.1:0-10459 GCA_018245875.1 Mysoria ambigua | reverse complement strand
ATATATAAACCTATTTTCTTTATCCTGCCGTCAATCAAACAACCATATAATACCTTCGTTGAAGGCGAAAACATAGCACGCTGCTATACAAATTTACTAATACGTTTGAAGGTAGCCCTATAGACCTTGTACCGTACGAAATAACCAAATCAATATATGAAACGAACTGTAAACATACAAGCAATGATTATTATTATAAAAAGTATTTAGTAATCATTTAAATAATGTTAAAAACCAATATTTTATGTTCGATTAACTTTGACAATCTGTGCCCAGTAGTTATGTAATAATTCATTATATATTTGCTAATGAAAATGAGGGAAAAGTACTTAAGCTTCTTACAAATAATGCCTTTAATGGTATTACTTCTGACTCGCGACTTTTCTTTATAAAGTAAATAGATGATTCGCAAGGGACTTGGCGACACAGTATCCTTGAGTATTACAAGGTATTCTTTCTTCAATATTCATGTATTCAAGGAATGCTAATATCAACCTTCTATATTGACATATTACATGCGGGAAGAGAATTAATTACTTTTACGGCGACTGATCGTTATTTATTTGAATTGTTCGAATTCTTTTTACGCGAATCCTCCAATTTTTGTCAGCGGTAACTCATAGAAATTTAGTCGCGATGCCCCCCTCGTAATATGGTCATTGTACCGGATACCTAAAACTACCTAAATAATACCTAAAACTTTCTTTCTTAGATAACTGACCTAAGATTGACTGAAAACAATTTCAGTATTAATCCGCCGTTTTATTGTTTTACTTTGTTTATGTAAGACAATTATTATGTATTGACTGAATATGTGAGAGAAGGTGCAAATGAAAAAAATAATATCATATGCATGATATAAGAAAATATATTTACATAAATATAATGTAGACCAACTATTGAGAGTTCAAATTCCGGTTGGGTCCTTTTAGATTTTTCTGACATAGAAATTCTATTTAAAAATCTATCGGTGGCTTAAAGTCAGGATCCATGCCCGATGTATGGCAATAGGCCCACCTCCTGTTCCATAACGAGAGCTCAAGGTGACTGGGGAAACGTAGAGATGTACTACACTCCTCTGTCTCTCTTTTCAAAGATGAACGTCGCGATGTTACGTTTAGCGTAACTAGTAATAATAAGTAATAATAAAAAGTTATTCCAGTCTCCTCAATCAGTTCACGTGTAGTAAAATATTCACCGTCGTGATATGAGAGGCTACAAACGTAGCAATACTGTTCACCGCCCTCTTCATATGCCTTCCGCTGCTTTATTCGCCATTAACTTTATCATTTTTATTGTGTAGGTCGTTGCGAGCCAATAAAGTATTTCATTTTTATGTCTCAGTTCGGTTTCGTGCGCAGGTGTTTTAAATACACAGATAATAATAATAATAATATAATGTCTTGATACATCTCCACACACGGCCACCTGACCCCGAAGTAAGCGTCAAGTGAGCTTGTGGTATGTCGTATTGTCGTGTGATAACCGCACGGCTGATAAACTACATATATACATATAAATATATACTTAAATAGATCTTTTGTTTCACGTCCAGATACAGAACTAATACTTGTGCTCATCACACAAATATTTATTCTGGGTGGGAGTCGAACCCACGACCCCCGGCGCAACGGTCAGGTTCACTAACCTCTGCACCAACGGGCCAGTCAATCGGGGTTGATCGATTCAAATTCTGTTTCGACTTTGAATTTTACTAAATTGTGGGCGTTTTTATAATTGAGTATTATGCGCTGTAATGTGAAATTAAAATACAGTAAGGAAGCCCACAAGACTACATAATATTCCCTCACATGTGAAATCTATCATTACGTACTTTTTCAGTACGCTGGACTTTTTTCTTTTAAATATTTTAATAACACGACATGGTTTGGGTTAGTCGGACGAATAAAAGGAGTTTCCAATCAATCCTAGTGACCAACTGTCGTTTCGAGGAATTTGAACGAATATTTAGCTCTAAGCTCCGTTTGTATCCGAGTGTATTTTATGTGGACGTGTATTTTTGTTACAATAGGATCTAATCCACTATAGACATTGTTACGCTACCCTAAGAGGTGTATTCTCTACATCTCATTTTGAAGTGCAATGTATTCATACTTTTTAATATCGTTGGTCGTGTGGGTTGCAAGCGCGACTTCCGATCAAGAGGTCGTGGGTTCGATTCCCAGGTGGTGTTATGTGTTATGGTGTTCTATGGAATGGTTGAAACGATCATAGACAGGTATAAGTCTTCACACGAAATGATCATTGCTCTTGTATTCAATATTGTATTAGCATGCACACTCACATAAGTTAATTGTGGAATAAGTAAGAAGCATATACTCGTATTTCCTAGCTTATGCACATCCTTTTCTTAAAGCGTACAGTTATAAAGCTCTTGCACGGATTGTGCATAGAGATTGTGGATAGAGAGCTTTAGTTTAGCTACATAATCTGTTATAACACTAACATGTTGATTTGTTTTGAACGAGAAGCCGGAGAGATTCCCCAAGTTTGTGTGTATCAAGAACCCCTATTGTTATCAATTGTGTTATATAAGATATGTTATAGCCGTCTCAGTCGTTACATAAAACAGCGGGCTAAAGCTGGAGTGAACTGAGTATTTATAAACATTGCCACCGATAGCGTTTAGCTCGACAAAAGTTACATTTAATCGGGGGTTTGACTAAGTTAAATGTGTTACCTATGTTAAATATGTAACAGTAATATGTTAATAATACATGGATATCTTGCAACATCTGACGCAGCATCTGATCTACAAGTACGTTGAGCCCGTGTTGTCGGAAACAGATGGTTGATAAACTACTTAAACCTAATATTACGCCTGTTATCCAGAAGAAGTAGGCAGATAAGTGTAGAACACTACCACGTTTCTCCAGTTACGTTTACGTTCCACTATGGAATACTCGGTGAGCCTATTGCCATACAACGGGGCACGCATCTAGGCTCCGAGCCAAAATTAGGAAATTTATAGCGCCCGACCCGGGGCCTCCCGATCGGCAGTGGCACTTGCAACCAACACAACCAATGAGGCATTCATAACTACGAAAATGCTAGAAAATGCTAGCAGTAAAAACTTAAGCAGATAGCTACTTTTTTATTTTAAAATACGTTGCACGGCTTTTTGTTGTAGCTGTCGAATTAACAAAAAAAGGATGAAGTTTTTCACCTGTATGAAATTAATACAAAAAATATGAAACAAATTATATTGTATCTAACAATTTAAAGCATAAGATTTCACAAAATCTGGGGATTAATGTATAGACTTTGCTAGTTGTGAGTTATGTAAAGATCTTGTTGAATATTAAAGGCGGGCGGCCAGGGTACAGTTTCCAGCTCAATGGCCAAGAATTCCTCGGCGTTTGGTAGTGCTATACTCCCCCACACCGTTCCTAAAGCTTAAAATTTGGGAGATTTATAATAAGTATCCTACTTTTAGAACGAAAGGTCAGATAAATTTTCTAATACAATTTGAATCTGGTAAATGTAAGTTACGCTCCAATGTTAAGGAACATATAATAAGTGTTTCCGTTAAATACTATAAAAATATACATTGATTGATTGAAATTTATAATTCTTTATAAAACAGGGCACCAACATTCTACTTTTCAACATGACAACACTGGTTGTTGAATGTTTAATTTTAACGAAATGACTGTTTAATTTTAACAATAATAATTAATAATAGGCTTTACGTGTGAATGTTAAAGAAGCGCGGCAGATCTGTAAGTATAGAGAAATTTGACACTCGATGCTCTCTACCTATTATGTGAACGATCAGGCGTGAAGATGCTTATGAATAAAACTCATCGCGAAATATATGCTAAAAATTAAAATTGTTAAAATTTAAAAAAAAAACAGATTTTTTACCATCAATACACATTTATTTTGAAAGTCGCCTACTAGTATTAGTTAGCTGTAATACGCATAAAGATCTTAATCAGCATATAAATAGGAACGAACAGTACACAAAAATGAATGTTAAAGAAAACCGTTATAACATGAAATTGCGATAGAAATAAAACTAATCAGGAGGGTAGTTTATACGCTGTTCGCGTGCGGCGCCACTGGCGACGGGTCGGCGGAGCGCTCCCCGCGCGCCCCAACTGGCCAATTTAACGTTCAATTTACGGGCAAAAGGCGATATCACGCTACGCAACAACGATATACATATAATTCCTATGCGCGCGTTGTTGTTCATTTCATTGTCAATATGAATATGTACGTAGCTACATACATACCCTAGATCGTAAATTGTACCCTTGGCATCGCTACGCTTTAAGAATTTTAGTTGTCGTTAAATTACATCTTATTCGCAATGAAATTCGCAATGAAAAATATACGTACAGAGCACGTTGTATCCTGCGTTTTGGATATAAACATTGTGACACGTATCGCGGATCTTATGTTGAAATGTCATGTATTTCATAGGTATGAACCAACGTGGCAGTCAAATTATATTTAAGAAATAGTATATTGATGAAAAACATATAAATGGAAGATCAGAAGTTTGATTGTGTGCATGTGGCTCTATTCAATGGTACAGATAAACTATTTTAAAATGACACAAAATCAAAACACCCAGCAACATTCAGATTTACGAAATCTGTATGCATATATTGTCTGAACAGTAAAAGCGACTGGCAACATTGTGGTAAACTATGACGAAAACATCACATTAAACTGGCAGCATAAATAGCACCGTTCAGTAATTATGGCAACATTCATAACACAACTGATTAATTCGCCAACCGCCGATCAATGCGCCAATTGCGGTCATTAAGAGCACAGGTTACATCATGACACCGTAATTGATGCTGTAGTATCGAATAAAGCAATTTAATGTTCCTAAGTGTTAAGGATCATTTTGCAAGTTGGCACAAAGGTATTAGATATTATGACTTCGTAAGTACCCGGTTCGATCTAGGGCGACGATTCGGAACGGCTTGAACTTTGACATGTTCGATTGATTTTACAATCGCTATCCGTTTTACATTTAAGTAACTTTTTGATTTACATATGCTTTAGCGTCACTGTTATGATCATATATTGTAGATTATGTCAATCGCATGGAATCATTAGAGCTACTAGATTAGAAATACTATTACCGACGTTGAGCTGAATTGGCGAAGTATGTTTATGGTTTAATTTAGTAGCCAAATGTTGTACACTATCTATAGTGCCGTATAGTACTTATATGTAGCTTTTTAATACATCATCATGATTTCATTTTCACATGACTTCTCTAGGAATTATCTCATAATTTATATAACTATTTATAACTATTATGTGTTAAATATGTATAGAAGATAAGAGGTAAGTTAATGAAGAAATATTCCCAATCGAATGGTTGCTGTATGTTTTCGTTGGCCATGTGACTGTGTGGATTAGACTGGTCACTTTTACACATGAAGCGTTAATATTCGGTAAATAAAGTACAAACATGTTTGTATAATCAAAGATATAGAACAATCTCTATCAACATAACACCTTATATTAACATTTTCCTGGATTGTAAATAGTTTCTTAGTTATTAAAATGTAATGAAATATTTTCCTAATGAAAGAGAGCAAGTGGGCGAGCTTCTTTATAAAAGAAACCTTTCATGGAATTAAGTTTGATATAAATGTACGTGAATATAGTTAAATGTGTATACAATACGGCCTGCGTTTTATTACACGAGGGTCAAAGCAACCGCTGAACAGACCGTGGTCACATGTGAAGTTTTGTCTGAATGACATTCATGTATAGGCTGACAATTACGAAAGCCTCAACTCGTCATAACTTCATAAGTATCATTCAATCGCTTTCCGTGGAGATACAATTGAAAACGTGAATGTTATCATCGTCGTAATCGTCCGTTACCCCTTCGGGAATTACAGGCGTCATGTCACGTTTACGTTCTGAGTAGTATTAGGGATTTCATTACATTGTAATAGTTACGATTTGAACGACTGACGACGACAGACGTCGTTGTGATGATATCATGTTGTCGTGTCGTTTGAAGGGTAATGTGGCCCACGAAGTGTCAAGCTGTCGTGGCAACGTCGCGTTTGTTAATCTTCCGTCGGATCGGTTATAGTGCGCGGTGAAATTTTGCAATGCGCTTGGGAATACCATAAATTTTACGTCCAGATTACCATCTTATGTACGATAAAATTCATCAATAATGCCTCATTAGTTTGAAATGCGACTGATTACACTAGAGAAATTCCTACTGATACGTCAAAGGATTCCTTCGTGTTGCCTAATTAACTTAATCGATCAGAATTTCAGTATCGAAATCTCGTACATATATCAGACGATTCCTTAAATTGCCGAATTACTATATATTTTACAAATTTAAGATTTCCTACTAATCCCTAAGAATCGATCAATTAACTTAGTGTTCACTAATCGATATTTCCTGGTAGATAATATACGTTCCATGGAATCACGGTCGCTCGAAATTACCAGACTAATTATAATTTTCCATAATAACAGTTGGGTACATTACCGACAGCCAATTATAATAAAAAATCATGTTACATTACAGAAAATACGTCAATTGTATATGCTCATGATACAGTAACATATTATTCTGTAGTTTTGATAAAACGACAATCAACGCGTGCTCTTAGTAATATTGTTACTCTTAGGCATTTCTTATATATACATATATGTATGTACGTACCTCCTACGTATTTAGTTCCGGTCCAGATGATGATCAGCGTGGCGACGTGATGGTACACGTGGAGAAATGAGGCTTGTCTGTCTTTTTTTCTCAGTAGGAAGAACACCGTCTCGCAGAGCTCCATCAGTTTCAATATGACCGTCCACCAGATGAATCTGAGCATTCTCAGAGGCTCCGGTTTCAGGGAATAGTCTGGTAGCATGCAGCCCAAGTGGTACGTCGTTGTCCAGCCGGATGTTAAGATCTGGAAGAAAATACATTCAGCATAAAATTTATATGTATATAACATGTGATGAAACTTTCTGTTGTATTTTAATATGACAGCAATATTATCAATAAGCAGATTTAATGTTGATAACAATGATAATAGGATTGTTTTAATCTAAAATGTGACCACGCTAGATATTGTCTTGTGATGAACCTATAACCCCATTTATATTGATCTTCTTGTTTTTCCAAAGGTCTAAAGAATGTATTGTGCTACATATTTGTTTGTAATGCGGGTTCAATTCCGAAGCACATGGCTTCGGAATTGAACCCGCGAACCCTTAAACTTTTATACCGGCGAATACAAAATTGGATTACGCATCACAATTTGATTCAAAATTTCCTCGTTATGTTACATGCGATTATCAATTTCATTTATATTTTATTTCATTATTTCATATTTTGTTATTGTATCCACACTGTTTCGATTAATAATAATTATTGTTTTTTTGTCATTATGACAAAGACCTTTTATTAGAACATTATAGTCCTATCGCACACTACGATAAAATGGTAAATCGCAAATCATAAATTCTTTCAATTAGTTCATCTGATTAGCCGTAATAAGCGCAACGTTTGACTACCACTTTGGTCGTTTTGGTTGCTAATACTACTGCCGATCGGGAGGTCGCAGGTTCGATTTACAGGCACTAGTATTTTTTTCTAATTATATTTGCTAGTAGTGGTTCGGAATCTGGATATATGCCCGATGCATGGCAATAGGCTCACCGCCTATTCCATAGTGGAGCATACACGCAACTAATGAAACGTGGGAATGTACTACATTCCTCTGCTTATCTCTTCGGGGATTACAGGCGTAAAGTTACATTAAACTCAATTATCTACGGCTCAGGTCATCGCAATTATGCAGAATCTTGTAGTGTGCTGTATGTATTATTTTAAATTTGTATTTATAGCGATATCAAATGTATTATCTTAAACTTTACGAGGTTCACTGTAATTAAAAGCTTTCATTAATACTGTTTTAAAATACCAAATTACATTTTACGTCTTATAAACTTGTGAATTTAATATCTTACAATGACCATAATTAGGTATAGGTATCTACGGTTTTAAAATAACATATAATATATATTTCATACCAATTACATTTGAATTAAAATATGAAGAAACTTGCAAACTCTACACTACTCTATTATAATTATCATCAGTCCACTGCTGGGCGTGTTGGTTAAATATCGTAGAGCACAGCTCCTCGCACTACTTCTCAATCCGCACTTAGTTATACTGATATGAAGAGGAGCCTATCCAATGTGATAGTTCCAAATGTGATCTCTATAACGAAGGTAAATTGAACATAAATACAAGTACTTAACGTGTAGGCGAGATATTGTCATCGTTATACCGCAAGATGACTATGAAATAACTTAGCGTGGGAGGAAACCCATTAAGTGAATATAATCATAGTAAAAATCATATTGGGGTCAGCGTCTCGGGGAAAATTGATAGTGAAAAATTACAGGATTAAATTTGTATGAATAAGAAGTGTGCAATGATAGCCCTGATTTATAGCTCGTTTCAACACACGAAATTATTGATCCATTGGTCTTTTGTCATTTGAAAATCTTACAATTATGTATTCACTTAGTAACTTCTCGATACCTATAGCAAATGTCACGCATCCGATGGAAGTGAGAAATGTCGCAGTCGTAATAATTATTGTAATTATTATAAACCTTGAACCCGATGAATGAGCTTTCGGCATACAAAGTTTCAACAAAATACGTCTAACGTTTGAGGGCTATCCCCTGTTATGTTTTCTAATCACATATTTACGTACATAATATAACGTGTAATTCCCATAGAGATAGACAAAGACCTAGATCCAATTACTACAGTGCTGGCATGCTTCTTTCACATCTAGGATATTCATTAAATTGTCATATATGCTCGTCGCTTGTAGGAAATATGGATGTAAAAACAAATAAATATGTGTATGTATGTATTTTCTATTTACTGTAGATCTTTTGCGAGGTCACTCACTCCTGCAACTTAAATTACTCAACATAATTTCAGGGAGGTCAACAGATTGCTATAAGATAAATGCGCCTTCGGTGTTCAACATTCACTTAGGTTACTGCAATGTTATTCGCTGTGTCGATATTTTGTCAGGATACTAATGTCAAAATACCAATGTGTCCATTCTATGATGTAAATATGACTGGACGTTTTTACTGCAACTCTTTAAGTCACGCAACCCGGCACCTATCTCAAGCCAAATAAAATTAATAGTAATACTATATGTCAAGCAATAAGCAATTATATTTTTCATAGTTGTAGATAGTCGTAGGCGTAAGACTAGTGCGAATATGTTCCAATAACGTAACAGATACTTCGGATGAAAATGATAATAAATACACGAATATAACTAAGAAGTCTGAACGTAGAACGAAAATTTCCATGCTTTATTTACATTTTGACAGAACCACCCGAGGTTCGTTGTATATTACATACATACATATTTTCACACCAGGTCCCTTACGGGGTAGACAGAGAGCGCGGAGTGCCAAATATCTTTATCTTTACAGACCTGCCGCGCTTCCTTCACAATCATAATCGTTTTCATACATGCACGCCGGTTTCGGAGACTTCTGACTTCCCCATCTGCCAATATTTGGCCTATTCTATCAAGATAGGTGAGTCTTGGCCTCTAGGTATATTAATTTCAAAGAAAATGAAAGCAAACGCATAAACTAGAGACCATTAGAAGTCACCCAATGTACAGTGTCGAAAGCCAGCCTTGAAAGAATTTAGCAATTTCTCCGCTGACCTTTAAGGAAAGCGTCTTGGGTGAATAATTTAACAAAACCTAATTAAACTATGCTCTTGATGAAATTTCATCCACTCGTTTCAAACTGCGCTCTGTCATCGAAATCGAAATAAACAAGCGTGCGTTTTGAACGAGGCTATTTTGTTTTATAAACATAGGAAACTAAAGTGGATTCGCCCAATTCAGTTACTTGAACCTTAAAACAGGTACATTCGTTTGTGTGATGGCTTTTGTGATATTTAAAAGTTTTGAAAAAATGAAATTTTAATCAGCTTCAGTTATTTAATTTGTGATATAATTGTCGTTTAATTACCGATTACCGGTTACCGATTACCGATACCGAAGTTAAATTACCGATTGTTAAATAGAGTTATCTTTGATTGTAATATTTGTTTTGTTTGCGTGTGATGCTTGCTTTTTTAACACGCTTAATTAGTTCCGCCTGTATGTTTATGTGTAACCGACTATTCCGCGTATAATAACTCTTCTTCTGAGGATCAGATTTCATTGAAACTTAATACATATGTGAAGGACCAAAATTAACATAATAATAATAATAATAAATTACGTAACTTCATGCCCTTAATCCCCGAAGGGGTTGGCAGAGTAATGCAGAACATTCCCACGATTCACCGGTTCGGAGTCTGGATATGTGCTCGATGCATGGCAATAGGCTCACCACCTATTACATAGTGGGACGTAAACGTAAC
>DWEI01005917.1:0-10459 GCA_018245875.1 Mysoria ambigua | reverse complement strand
GGAGTCTGGATATGTGCCCGATGCATGGTAATGGGCTCACCACCTATGTCATAGTGGGACGTAAACGTAACTGGTGGGAATGTTTTGCATTATCCTGTCTACCCTTTCGGGGATTACAGGCGTGAAGTTACGTTATTTCTATTAAATATTTTTGTCGTAGTTTGTAATGTGGTACAAAATAATTTTCAGTCGAATATTTAATAGAAAATAACTTCCGTTATATAATATTAGTAATGAAACACACAGTCACAGAGGGTCACTTTCTATTGTTATATTGCGTTAACAACATGTTAACATGCCAAAATGTATCTATTGTAAAACTACTTACGTCGATGTACTGCTGTATGTAATATGTAAATGTGATTATGTTTCAGCACAGCGGTAATGTGGTCGCCAACGTTCAGGACATAACGCTGAAGGAGCCGACGTTGCCGGAATACCTACCGCTTCTTAACGTAAATAATTTGCTTTTCTCCTATGGTAAATGAATGAATATAGTAATAATTTGTTTTTAATTATGTAACAGGAATAATTATTTAAAAAAAAATAATTACCTCAAAGCTACCCAATGTGATTGCTACCAAGACGGCCCGTTTTCAAATGCCCAGGTAGTAAGTATAACGAACACATAAGTTTCCAATGACATGCTTATCCATACAATGTTCGAGCGAGTTGTACACCCGCCCTGTGATAACGAGCCTACTACGGAGCTGGCATAACGTCGCCGCGAGCGCCCCCACTGCAGCCGCGTGCGCGCAGGACGACTTCGGCGCGCCGCCGGAGCAGCCGCGCGCCGGCGCCGCGCCGCGCCGCGACGCCGAGCGCGACGCCGCGCCGCACGCCGCGCCGCACGCCGCGCCGCACGCCGCGCCGCACGCCGCGCTGTCCGCTAAGTGTTCGTGGCACGCTCTCTGCTCACAGTACACTCCCACCTTACACCAGTTACGTTTACGTGCCGCTGTGGAATTCGCCGTGGAATTTTTTGCATACGTCAGGGATATATCAAAATCAAGAACGACTAGCTACTATAAAATTTAATTCAGATAATTGGATAGTGTCGAATCCGGGATTTGATTCCAGGATCGCCCGACTGCCAGTCACGCTTTCAGTCAGCACTACCAACTAGGTAGTCAATAATGAAAATTACAATTAATAAAAATAATAATTAAAATATGTAATAGTGAACGGCGAAATATGCATAGCCACGGCGGAACTCACGACGTAGCTGGTGACACGTAGGACTGCGCTCTGTGTGCCTCTGCAGGGATACTCAGGCGTCATGTTACATCAAATAGTAATGTTTTGGAATATTTCCATTTGCGACCGTTCGATCTCGAGGTAGATTGTACAAAATCTTATAATTAGATCCCCAAATTACTCGTGCTGATCGCGTTATTAAATATTTGTCGTAGATGGGAATAGAAGCCACGTCAGACCCGGGCGTTTGATACTAATGTATCTATTTAATTAATATTCCGTTGTAACAATTGTATTATTGAATGTGAAAAATGAAAACGAAATAAATCGTGATCTAATGTGATAATCTTGGTGATGTATCACGTTTTCGTGTCACTGTTACCATTTCATCATCACCCGGTCCATGGGCTCTGCTAGACCTGTCTGCCCGGAGAGGTCTTCGATTCGTCCGCCGCGTGCGGCGCAGGCTGGGAGAGAGCGGTACCGCGACCGTACCTGGCCCTATTGACGTGACCGTTGCGATATTCACTGCACTTAATTCATTAGAGTTATTCATGGTTTATAGGTGTCGTTTATATATTTAAGGGAAAAGAACATGGATTGCGTCTGAATCAATTTTTTTTATTACAGCTGGCAACGATCTTTTACCGATGATCGGTGACATTGAAGAAGGTATATTAAACATTATTAAAAAATTCTATTTTGTACTTTATTTTAAATTTTCCTTAAGTTCTTCATAATACGTACGTATCCAATTGATTATTTATGCTTTGTACGCGATTGAAAATTTCTTGTCCTGATACCGAGTGTGCCTGGTCCGCAGAAATTCCTGGAATCCCTGATATTTCCGACATCCTGCATCCCGCACCGCCCGCTCCTCCGCCTGCCATGTTAGTGTCTCGACCAATATCATTGAATACTTTGGAGAAAATTATTAAGAAACGAGTATATCTATATCAGTCGCTTTGTATATCTCGAGGAGTTGTATGTCGGGGGCGTGTTCATCCTCCCGTATCGATGACATCTTTAAGGTTAAGCTAGTGAATGTATGGGAATCGTCAGTAAACATACTGAAATTTTGAGGGGTAAAACGCAGTGTATAGAATAAGACTATAAATTAACTCTTTTTGACAAAAAAACTTTATATATATCTGACTACAGCACATTCTAGCTAATTATTCATTGTGAACAATAACATTAGAAATAGCATGTACCTAACGCTGCTTTTTGGAATATCGACACAAAACAAAAAAGCTAATTTATAATGGAGCCTGTTAATAAGAGAATGACTCACATAATGACATTTTACAATGCGACATATTTATTTTTGCCCGTAAAAATGTGTTTTAAATATATAAGAATAGGAACTATTTTGGATTAAACTGCCATTGACTTTTTATGAAGAATTTTAAATTGTGCGGGTATTCAAAGCAGCGATAAAAAAAACATTTCACTTCCTTAACGTCTGAAAACACAAGTTATATTAAACTTGTGTTTTAATATTATTATATTTAACTGTTTCTTAAAAAAATTCGAACAGCATGGTCACCGACGAAATGGACGTAGCCCGAGGACAAGAAATAAAAATAATAGCCGAAGAACCGGCGCCGAACGAACCGGAAATGATAGCTTTGGAGGTAAGAATAGGTACAGATTAATTTAAACGATGTTTGATTTCAGCTTTCGGTATTATATCAGATTATTTATATTTAAACTTTCTTTAGAGGTTACCCTGCGCTGAATCCGCCATCGACCTACGTAATGAAATTAGTTGAATTTAATGAAATTTGATTCTTTAAACCTAACCTAAGGAGTGAATTAATGGCATATTTGAACATTGTAGTTTCGTAGTTTTTCTAATGGAATTTGATGAATATCCTTTACGATTGAAAGTGTCAACATAAAAACTGGAAGATTTGCTAGTGACGATTATCCGAAGTGTGATTTCACAGGTGTGACCAGTAAAGAAAAACGACAAAAGGGCCGCCCACATTCTCGAATGTTCTCGTATTGGCACTGTTAACCATCGCCACGACCAACCCTTTTGTTGTTCCGCTGTGATAACGGGTCTTCACTTTTTATGACTTTAAAAGCCATGCCAAACAGGTTCATAGGTTCTCTGGGTCGTTGGGTCTTTGCTGACTTCGTAAAGGACATGGCGTGATGATGAAATAATAAGAACCATAAAATAATTTAATGTATGACTGGCCATGTCTCTGTGTTAAGTCGCTCTTGGTCAGTGTGCAGAATGCACAAGAGCCCCGGATCTGGAGTGGAAGGGTCCACCACCACTCTGTATTTATCCCATCAAACTGACATGTCCTAGGAACTGGAAGACGACCAGCCGCAAGCGAAGCGACGTCGCCTCAGAGGCAAAATAGTTGATAGAAAAATTAAATTGAGCTCCAATTACTTCCGGTCGCGTGTTCAAAACGTTCGCGTGGAGTTAAGATGTAAGGTAGGGCACCATTTTATATTTTTAGCTTAAAACATGAATGTTTAAAATAAAACCTGTTAGTCATTTCCATATATTTATGTAAGACGTGATGTTAGGTAAATGTTCGTTTTTTAATTTATTTTTATTTACATACATTCCATATTGCAAATCCCACTGCCATTTTAATTCCAAATCTATTCAGATTTCATGTACTTCTACGAATATTAAAATATTTAACTTTTTCACGGCAACCCGCTCGTGTTAAAAATATGTTTTCTTAATATATCTGTGTCAATCATGTAGCTCAAGTTAAACTGAAAAGTAATTCCAAAATAGTCTTTAGGTTTCGAAATTACTCGTCCAGTTTTTACTAGACTTACGATAATTAAAAACTACTCTTTAAAAAGTATGAAATGAAAACCATTTACAAAAAAAATTTTTGCTTGTCCGACACCACTCTCTAACAGGCTGTTCTCCCCTACCCCCCTTCAGGATAGTTCCGACGACATCGTACAAATTCGGGTGCCGGCCGCCGTGCTGCTGGGCCGGCCGGCGCGCGGCGGCGCGCGCCTGCCCTCGCCCCTGGGCTTGTCCATCACGCGATTGTTTACGAGAAACCTGGGATTCGTTAATAAACTGGCGTTGGCTGAGAGGGAAATGGAGGTACTTATTCGTTATGCACTCTTAATAATTTTGTATAAAATTAAAAAAAAGGAGAAATTATGCGTATATATATATATACGTTTAGTGTGTATGTATGAGACTATACTTCATAGAGCTCATTGGATATAGAATTAATTAAATTTTAGTTTGTCTTCCCTAAAATGAAATACTTTGTGATTTGAGCAAATCGTAAATAATGTTTTTATAAAAATATAGTGAACTATAGTATCTCTTTATAGGAAATCCGAGCGCCTCGCGCCGGCATGTCTCACAGTAGGTCGGCGCTGGAGCGGCTCGCCGAGGAGTCCGAGCTGACGGTGGAGCCGCTAGAGCGGCCGCGGCTGGTGGCGGCGCAGGACGCGGAGCTCTCGCCGCCCGCGCTGGACGTGTCGGCGCCGCGCGTGTCCCTGCCGCCCGCGCCCGCCGACACGCCGCGGCGCCCGCCGCCGGTGAGCCGCGCGCCGCTCGCGGCCGTGACAGTGTCGCGTGATGAGGTTTAATTTCGTTTAGTGGGGCAACTGTTGGATGTGATCTTTGACCAATATTTTTGCGTTCGATCTTGTATTGTGATACATTCTCCGGCCGGGATACAGGCCATTAAGCCTATAATAATATTTTTTATACGTTTTTGTACCTAAGTAAGGTACAACTTGAAATGACTCGACTCTCAGGAATGCTTATAAGAATCATCTTAATAATCATATTAAGGATAAGGACAGTTCTTAATATTTCCATATCATTGAAACTTACAGATATTCGTCATTCGGTGCTCTATATCTTTTTTAATTCATATTCCTGATTAGTGGAGACCTACGTTCAGCAGTAGCCGTCCGAGGGGTGATCATTAGGTATATATATATCGTAACTTGTTATTATTTCTTACAGTCAAAGAGACCACGTCTCAGCAGTCAAGGTTCCAACAGGAAAAGTCATCCAAGTATCGAGGACACAATCTTGGGTTACGGTAAGCAATATGCAACATGTCTCTAGTGGATGTCGTTCCGCTTGGCTCCCGACGTGAGCGGTGCGGTGCTCCGACAGTGGAGGCGGAGAAGGAGAACCTGCCCGCGCCGCGCGCCACGCCGCTGGGCTGCCTGCTGCGGCGCGCCGGGCTGGCCGACCGCGCGCCGCGCGCCGCCCCGCCGCGCGCCAGCTCGCCCAGCGACCGCACCACCGACTCCAGGCGCTTCATTCAGTCAGTACTGTTGTTAGCCGTTCATTATAAACGTTACTGTAAGCCGGTAATCCTCGAAGAAGTAGGCGGAGGAATGCAGAACACTCCCGCGTTTTGCTTCCTACCACAGCGAAGCTGTTCGAGAGGATCGTTCTGAACCGACTGCGTCCGTCGCTTAGTATAAGAAACGAGACGTTCGGGTTCAGAGCGGACCACTGCACTACGCTGCAGCGGACGCGGGTGATCCACTACTTGATCAGAGAGGTCAAGTGCGGGCGGCACTCGGTCGGAGTCTTCCTCGATACAGAGAAGGCCTTCGACCGGGTGTGGCAGACTGGACTCCAGGGCAAATTATTGGACACACCCGCGCCGGCGCCGTTGGTTCAGCTTCTAGCGTCATACTTAGAGAGGCGGCAGTTCTATGGACTTGGAACGCACTGCTACTAACCCACGCCCGATACGTGCGGGGGTACCTCGGGGTAGCTGCTTGTCGCCCGTGTTATACGCGGTCCTCACTAACGACATCCTCGCCCTCGAGGGGCATCTCATCGAGGGTGAGCGCGACGTCAAACTCGCGCTGCCCGCGGACGACAGCGCGTACCCGACGTCATCTCTAGAGCCGAGCTAGAGGGGTTGGACGAGGCCTAACCGAGACGCCCACGGCACCAACACTGCCGTAACGCGGGATGACATCGCCGAAGGGCAGTTGACCCCCTGAGCTTGCTCGGGTAAAGAGGGCGTCCTCGAGGCCCGCAGTCCCGTTGCCAGGCGGCCCCATGCGCCGCGCCGATGACCGACAGTAGCCAGTCACTCCCGCGTCTCTCCAGTTACGTTTACGTTCCACTATTACGCCGAGCACATATTCAGACTGCGAACCGCTACTAGGAAATCTGAATTAGAAAAATTTAGTAGAGCCTATGTGAACAACATCTTTTAACGTTACGTTAAAAAAAGTTCTAGTAGTGGCTTAAAATGCTTCGCGCCGGGTGTACGGCGCCAGGCTCGCCTATTCCATTTCGCAGCGGGCCGTGGCTGCCGCGACCCGCGCCGCGCCGCGGCCCTCCGTCTGCCTGTTCGAGGGTTACCGACATGTTACTGTTTTTTCATTTTAAATGTCAATTGAATGTGTGCGCTTCCGCACGTGTTTGTGATACGTTGTCAGCAACATGTTCGCTGTGGGGACTGCAGCAACGCATTGTATAACAATAAAGGAATCTTCATTTCATTATAAATTATGGCACACGCAGACAATATATAATAGATACATTTAGCACTCAATAGGTTTTTTCGTACGTTTATTTAATAAAGCCGCTTAAGCTCTGATAGAAGCTATTCTCCGCTATCTCCAGGAATTTCGAGCGAAAACCCCTCACTTAAGGCTCAGTGTCAGCAGTATACCGGGACAGTATTATGAAAGTAAGTTTATTTTTTTATTTTGTAGCGACCAATGGGGAACCGAAGGCACAATGATCAAAATTCTGCACTGCCTGAAGGATAATACCAGGCCCCTGAACATGGACGGCCTGCTCTCCAGAGGGCCCGCGCTGCCCGCGCGCGGCCGCCTCGTCGCGGCGCGCTGCTTCGCGTCCCTCCTGAGTGAGTGCCCTCGACGGCGATACGCAGCCAGCGAGGAGCCGTGTGTCTGCCATTGTTCTCAACCTTTACAAGCAGCGTTTGTACTACAAAATTACTGATCGAGTTTTCCATCTAGATTTTCTAATTAAAATTTCTAGTAGTGGCTCGGTCTATATCTGTGCCTCGTGTAGAGCAGCAGATCACCCGCTGGTCCATGGGACGTGAACGTGGCGTAACTTGAGAGTGCACCACACACTCCTGTCTGCCTCTAAGGGGGTTTATAAGCGTGATATGGCGCGACTGGCTAACGATGCTTTTAGCATTAAATCCGCCCTTTTTATTCCTGTATTTTTTGTAAAGTTTAAATAAAGAAGAAATAAATATGAGGTTTATACTTTTCAGTTTGTTATGATATGTCTCGAGTGGCGGACTCCCGGTAGCTGCAATTTCTCACCTTTTTTCTATAATGTGACTGTTACAGAACTAAAGCACCACGGTTTTATTAACATCACCAAAGCCCCAAACACCTTGGAAATAGAAGATATTACTTTGGGGCCCAAGTTTGAAGAAATTTCCTAAGTTCGCCGATACCTGATAACTTTGATCTTATTTTATTACACTTTTTTAATTGTAGTCTCATCATCATTTCCTCATTTTAAATAAAGTTACATGTTACTAGGAATCATCTTTTCAATTTTCACCAACACTAAAATAAAACAAGTGCTTGATATGAACAATTTATTTGAGTAATTTGTATATAATGATATGATTTCTGTACAACTTTAGACGAGTCATCAACTAGACGTGAGTATCGCATGCGTAGGTAGTGACTTCATAATTTACAACGTCCTTCCTACAGTGCATCGAAGCTGTACAGTGACGGTTCGCTTACAGACGATCATACTTTACATATTATTCGCTAATCTTAATTTACATAACATTACACGAGTACACTATAATGGAATTGGAATATTATTAACACTAGTAGTTAAACTTACAAGTACCTCAGCGGGCGATATCTTTATACATTTATTTACGAAGGAAAACAATAAAAGTAGCTAAACGATTTTCCCTACATTGGTAAGCATATCACTATGTCGTTAAATTTATACAAAATCAGTCTCCTACTATTTGTAACCCAACGCTGTACGAAATGTTTATCTATGAACCGACCGACGTTCAAATACTCTCATAACTCGAAGGCGGTCGCGCGCTCCCGCTTCAGGACGTCTGGACAGAATTGTTATGACGGTGCATTATACGCATAAATAATAGTTATCTCTTGCCACTTGCAACAATCACCGCGTGAAACACTGCTCCCTGCACCCCCACCCCGAGGTTACATCGACAACATCCGACCACCCCTCGATGTCTCACAGCCTTGCTACAGTCGTTCAAGCTCTCACTCAAACAAGTCACAGTCTAGCCAACCGGCTTAGGAATGAAAGTTTATTACGTAAATAGCTACCATATTTGCACGATTTCATTTATTGACTGTACATTATATAGATACATGGGAGAGTAAATGTATTCCAAGTACCTATTCATATAAATCTTTTATATTTAATAACAGTTCCACCGTAATTAAAAAAAAAAGATTCCACATAAAATAATGCACGGTTATATATTTCATTAATATTTTATCCTATATTATCCGTATCAAGAATTCACAGTTGTCGAGGAAAAAACGTGTTCATAAGTTACTTGAAATAATATTACATAGTTTTTTTATCTTAAAATTATCGTAACAGTGCTGGCAGCCCATTGCATAGCTCGCTGCACTTACTGGAAGCTTAACGATTACCGCCAAATGTGACATTATCACAGTCTCCACACTTGGCCATTTAACTATATCCATCGGGCATCTAGTATGGTAACACTTCATAGAGCAGTGTCTTGACGGCTGCGGCGCCGAGTAATAGCTATCAATGATCATTATATTTAGCATTAACGCAAAATAAAAAGCCAAAAATGAGGGACACGCCTATTTCTACGGTTTAGTTATTAAATTAATTCAATTTGGACAATGAAAAGGCTGTCTACTCATTTTCGCCCTTTACATATTTTAAAATATAATCGAAATCCTAAAAAATCTATCGCCATTAGATATACCAGAGCTTTGGATATATTTGGGTGTATCGATTATTATATCATAATGACGCTATTGATTTATATAAATTAAATTAGAACAACATAACACTTTTGTTCCCGGATAGTCGATTTCGACCGTCGAATAGGGGGCACCTTAGAGAGAAACGGAAAAAGAAAATGGGTAGCTATATACAAAAGACAGACTTCGAGTCTCTGTGGTAACTAATAAGGAGTATAAATTGAAGAATCCCTGAGCGATTCAACGCTCGAATTCAACGATCGGGATATTGTTACAAAAGCACGTCGGCGTGACAGTGGCACAGTTCCCGGCGTCGAGTCGCGCGGAATACATCGTCGCAAGTTCGCGTGTGGCTCGCGGCCCACGATGAAGCAACCCACGCATAGACGAATCGTACTCTCGGCAACACCTAACGACGGCTCACCCTCGGCGCCGCCGGTCAGCGCTCGAGGTGGCCGCCGCCCACCACAACACTAGAGAGCGTCACGGCGCGAGGGAGTCGTGAAACTCCTCCGGCGCGTCGTCGGCGGCGTCGGCGTAGTGCATGCTCTCGAAGTACTGCTGCGGGCGGCCCGCCCACAGTGAGTCGCCGGCCGACTCCAGCGCCGCGTCCACGGCGCGCGCGTCCTCGTACAGGATGGAGCGCGTGAGCTCCAGCGCCAGGTTGTGCGGCAGCGGGCGCAGGCGCGGCAGCAGCGGCGCCAGGCGCGCCGCGCGCGACACGTACTCCGCCAGCGCCGCGCCCGCCGCCCCCGCCGCGCCCGCCGCGCCCCCCGCGCGCGCCTGCCGACAGCCCGCCGGTTAGCGACTCACTCACTCGCGGCCTACCGCAAGGCCAGCGGACGTCGCCACACGTCTTTCAATATAAAAATGAACGCCCCTCCACTAAGATTGCTTTTTTCAATGTGTGAAGGAAAGAAAATATTGCAACATTTTACTTGTGTGCGTGCGGTGATTTTACTGCAAACTTGGACTCGCCTTCAAACTGTGAACTCAACTAATCGGACGATCGGTATCGGTTGAGTTACTATGACGATGACCGCGCGTTTTGTATGAAACGACAAATCCCCTGTGGCGCGGTCGAGTCTATTATCTACTAGATGCTCGACAGATCTATTCATCAAGGCAAATTGTTTATAATCGTTCACTGATGTAACCAATAACGATTTGCGTGTCATTGTGTGTCATATACGTAACTTCACGCCTGCAATCCCCGAAGGGGTAGACAGAGGAATGCAGAACATTCCCGCGATTCACCGGTTACGTTTACGTCCCACTATGTAATAGGTGGTGAGCCTATTGC
>DWEI01005916.1:0-10461 GCA_018245875.1 Mysoria ambigua | reverse complement strand
CAATATTTGGCCTATTCCATCCAGATAGGTGAGTCTTGGCCTCCCTCGGCACCTGCGTCCCTCCACATTCGCGTTGTTTATTTTATATATCAACAATATCACTTAATGTAGCACCCGTTCCTCGAAAGTGCCTAGTCACGCTTCGGTAATACCTACTTCCCATGTGGCCGGGGCAATCTGATTGTTTGTTAGGTAAAAATTAAGTGAAAAACTACAAATAAAAATTTCCAATCAAATGGCCGGTCCGCCTTTTGTCTGAAAAAGACGAAATTCGAAAAGCCACAACTTGTCTTATTACGCACCAAAAGTCGTCACATGTGCCCGTAGCCGCTGCCACACAAGCGGACGTCGCCCGGCCTCACAGAGCTGACAGACCGTTCGCGGCACGCCGTAGCGCCGGCGTAATATAGAAGTGATATTTTTCACTTTGCACAGACAAATAACGAGAGGCTCTATTGTGGCAGCATTCGTAATGCACGCGGACGCTGCGGAATATCGTTGTGGTTGTTTTGATGGAACGGAAAAAGCCTGTGTTATTATTCCTTGCAATGCATGGCAGCTTTTAATTGTATGTGCCTTTGCATATTATTGGTTAGTATTATAATTTTAGCTAATAATTTATTTGATATTATGAAATTTTGACTCCAAGCAAGCTTACCTTCAGAAGGATTGAAATGAATATTAATATGAAAATTTGCATCAACTACGTAGTTATTTGATACAATATTGAGATTTGTGTCGATGTTAGTTTCTATGTAACAAACGTAACGTCACGTCTGTAATTGCCGTAAAGGTAGACAGAGTAGCAGCCAAATGTGATCTCTCACGTATACTGCCATACACCGGTCACGAATCAAGACTCCGAGCCACTTTTAGAAATTTCACCCACAAAATTCCGTCCACAAGTACCGAACCCGGGATTTGACCCCGGGAGTTCGCAGATGCCAGTAGACCTTGTAACTTCTCAAACAACGAGGTAGTCAATGTGTGTGTAATAATACACTAGCATCCACAATTATGATACTTGTTTATTTCGCGCAACAAATGAGCGACAATTTCCATTGTGACAATGTGCAGTAATTTGTAGCGCGCACGAGAACCGCGGAACGTTCTAGTGTAAATGTTTTCACGAAACGGAACGGGCCCGTGTTATTGTTCAACATAATGCGTAGTGGCGTTCACTGCGAGGCTTTTAACTGAATAAGTTTAGTATAAACAAAAACATATTTTCATGTACATGAAAAAGGATATAAAAATATGTAAAAGAATATTGCTGTGTTAATATTTAAAATTTAGTTTTGTTCACATTTCTCCTTTCCCCGTGTTACCACCTAACGCCAGTTTCTCACCATCACCAAAGATTCACTGGAGATAATTCCATTAGAGATTAAGTACGCCTTTTGAATAAGTTTTTACGTTTGAAATTAAGCTTTAAAACTCTTTCTCTAGGGATTATATAAACGTAAAAACTATAATTGAACTACATTGAGGTGCAATGTTGTCCGAAGCGACAATATAATTAACAGGTAGATTTGCATAACTTTCGAGTAATATCAAAGTAGCATAATTCAATGATGATAGATAGCATAAAGTTGTGTAGTACGCTGGGTTTGAAAACTGTTTTAAACTCCAACAAAATCGATTGGACGCTTAGTCCAATCGATTTTGTTATTATTATATATATTATTATATACCTTTAGAAATTTAAACTTTCCCTGAAGTTAAGAGAGAGTCAATTAACAAACCGGAAACGGTTCAAATAATTGTATATATTACAAAGTGAATTTCGGTGGCGTGGGCACGTTACGTCGAAGGAGTAAGAATCTTTCACGCAGCAACTGACCAGATGTCAGTCAATGATCCTATTTGAATATACATTTAAAGATTTTAGGGAGTATACATCAGTGAGCAATCTACATTGCACGATCGTATCGAAAGATTTAACGGAACCGATTTACAGATGGTTAAACGTGCGAAAATAAATTGGATTTACACTGTAAAGATGTCTCACTGGAGTATATTTTGTGCTTATCTCAATCTGGGATCGCAGAAATGGGGACAACATCTAGACTCGTTGACAGGGCATAGATATTATTTAAGTTCACGATATAGTCGTGTTTTGTTGTCTGTATGTTTTGGTGTTTGTTTGTTTTGTAATAATTTTGTTATAACATTAGTATAATTATATCAAATTTTTACATAGAGTGTTTAAAGAGTGATTCATAATGTTAGATTGAGTGCTAAGATTCATTATAAAGTAGATCAAATGACTTTTTATGTTATGAAAGCTCCGGAACCCCCTGGAATTTAGAATATTAAATTTCTTCCTACATTAGCACTTCGTACTTTCCATTTAAAAGGAATTTTGTACCCGACTTAGAAACATTGAATTTTTAATGTGCAGAACTCTTTTTCTGACAATTTTATTTTTGGAAAACATTTATTTCAAACACTGAATGTTCTACAAGTATTACTATAACATGTTATATCAGAAACAAATGTATTATCGAAACAATGTAGTGTTAAAAAATCATAACCTGTAGAAGTACATAGCTTCGACGACAAACACACAGTTGCACGAAAAGCCACTAACAAATCCTCCACTACGCGGCTGGTTCATTGTAATGTAAAACACAAAGATCATCTCCATACATCGCTCGAGCACTCCAAGCGCCCTCGTGCAGAACCGCGCACGTCCGCACACTCGACGCCGGCCGCGACGCAGTATCAATGTGCACTTGGCCACAAGGACGTCGCGCTAATTCGCTCACTCACTGTTTTCAACGACCTAACGTTCCTTGTTATCTAACACACTATGTCGATAACGGACCCATTGTCATTGTCATTGTATTGTGCGTTTTAAACAAACATCGACTTCAAGACTTTAGTTGTTCTGCTAAAGGACACGGCTCGGAATGTAAAGGGACATAGTACGTCACGCTGTCTAAATGTGGGTTTCATTCTTCACGTGTCTCAAATCGTGGAGAACTTTAAGACATATTTAGCACGATGTTCTCCTATTGAAAGACACTGTTTACACAAATATAAATTGCCCTTAGCTTGCACAGATGGAATAACAAAGTTTTACATAAACTTCATCGTGAAGTCTGAATCAGGAGTCTGGAGTGAACGTGAAAATAATTGCTAAAAACCGGGAAATTATGGATGCTTTTTCTGTGGTTGTAATGGTCTACAGTCTATAGTAACCATTTCCTTACAATATAACCGTCTGTCTGTTTATTACGATGAATTGATTTTATAGAACTTATAAATATTTACAGGAAAAATACATTAAACATGTCTGTACAGGAAAATAAATCTACCAGTATAACTAGTAGTAAAATTAGCAGTAGAATAATTTGTTGTGATTCTGTAAAGTTAAACATTACAAATAAGTCCAATTTCATAAATATCATGGTAACTTTGAGCAAAAAATGTCAAACGAAAAGATTTTTTTGTTAATATTAGCTTTATTAGAAACCTTAGTAATACCAAAAAGCACCGCTTTTATCATTTATGACACAATAGTTCTCACTCGTGACTTCCTTCGCCAGAAATTTCCCAAAGATTCCTAGGATTTTTGCCAAAATTTCGATTCGCGTAGTTCTCATAAAATCTTTCATCTCGTATTTTGCTGTCACGAGTGTAATGTAATCAGAGTAGACAATCAGAGTAGACAGAGTAGACATGTATACATCATGTTTCACGATTTATGCCATGTCAGATGTGAATATAATTCGTTTACAGGTTTTGACGGAAAGTTATATCTTTGTATTCAAATTATTAGTTGTCTATATGTGTAATGTCATTTATGGAAATGTACTGTTTTATCTATATTTATGGAAATTTTATTTATGGAATTTATTTATGGAAATGTACTGTTTTATCAGACAGTTTAATTTTTTCTTCGATTTTATTTTTATGCATGATTAAAATTTGGTTTGGTAAAATTCTAATTAAAGTTAATAAACCTTTAATTAGAATACATATATTACAATCCATTTCATTCTTAAGTATAATAAATCTTTGGAAAACGTCGAGTTTCTGTACACTGACATATCTAAATAAATCTTAGTACTTTCCCTGGCATTTCCGGGAAACCTCTTTACCATAGATAAAGTAAACGTGTGTAATATGCGACAAGTTAAAAGTTAATTCTATTTTTTGACTCACTTTTGCTTTTGAAATTGTATTTTGAGAAAATACATCTCCATCAGATAAATTGCAATAAGTTTCTGGCTATGACATGGTCGTGTGTAGAAATATTTTGTACTTCAATAAAGGTGAAGTCAACTCTTGAATATGATCGCTGATAATACAAGCACATAGTGATTATAAATTTTTTTAAAGCAAAATGAATTATAATAATTTGAAAAAAATTCTGGTAGGATAGCAGTTCTGCTCGTGGTCTGAATTAGACGGTCAAAGACTGCACAAGCTACATGCCGTCAGGTAGCACATGTGCCTGTCCGTTATGACTATAAGAGTAAAACCAGAAACGAGCGCTTTTACGTCCACTGGTACATAAAGTAGTAGAACTCTTTTTTAATAGCAGGATAGTCGTTGGAAATTTTTATTACCCACCTTTAGTACAATTTAAAAATTCGTATGGAAATATAATATATCCTTGGCTTTGAGAATTCTTCTGGTCTTCTCTTATTATACGTCAAGGATCCGTACCAGAGTGACACAGATGTGTTTACATAATAAGTAAATAGAGTACCCAACGTATAGGCAGTAGACGGCAATAGGCCTGTCAGCAATGGATCGGCTTTGAATAAGACTGTATAAATATAATTTTGAAGTTCAGTTATTGCAAGTTCTCAATAAAAAAATTTAAAATATCTAATACATGATCGCCATGATAACTTAAGGTTGGTTTTCATAGGTCGTAAATACATGAGATAATTGAATTCTAGATGTATGGGAACCACAACAGCAGGAACGTTTTGCGTGGCCTCACAAAACACGGCGACGCGATTTTGGTAAAAAAATATTGCTAGCGAGAAACTATGCAGAGGTCGCTTTCAGGTTGGTTATATTACATATCGTTTGTGGGATGCTAACGCGGCAGGACACAGAGTGCTTTCAATTAGATCGGTAATTTGCCCGTCTTCAATCAAGATTGCAATGGTGATGTGATTTAGCGCAAATTGAGTTTCCATTGCGGTTAACCTTGAGATAGAGCGCTTACGTGAAAGCCAACCTAATAGCTATGATGCAAACGGCACCCTCCCCCTTTGTTAGTGAATGCTGACTGAAGAGACGGTTCTGCAGTGCACTCGAGCGTCGCAGATGCTCAACTGTTCGTTTCACACATTCTATCCGATCCTACGAAAGTGTGAACTTTAGAATTGTTCTTTGCACTAAATTTCATTGGGTTTCAGAAATAAATTTTGTCATTTCCAGGGATAAGAGTAAACACTTACAATTTGAATTCACTAGATGCTGTGTAATAATAGAACTGAAATAAGCGAAACCATTCGATTGCCAATTCTAACATTCAAACAAGATAACAGAAAAGTGCTCATAAGGTGCTCAAAAAGTTAATCTCAGTATGACTTGACGATGCTTCTTTTGGAAGAGAAACAAATTTGGGACGTACGGACGATGTCAGTGAAATTGTAAATTTACAACCCCATTGAAGTTACTCGTAAATAATTTTCGCATAGTAACATCTTGTAATATTATCATTTCATTCAACCAGTGCAATATTTAAAGGTATGAAGAAAAGGAATCGGTCGCATACCTCTCGGACATCAAAAATATAGCCGAACATATATTGGTTATATCCATCTAGTTAGTCATCATCTTTCATTTTGCTAGACATGGAAATATTTAACTTATTTGAGTTTGATGCAAGGAATTCAATATTTTCTTAAAAAAATATCGGTATGATAATAAATGTTTTTTGAGGAAGAGACAAAAATTTAAATGCAAAGTGTTATAATTTCAATGTTCAATTTTTATGACTGTAATGTAGTTAATTTAATTTTTTTAAATTTGACATAGCAGTTGCAAACTAATAAATGAAACTAAGTTGGTCAAGCGACTCGTTAAGTTTAATCACGAATACCTTGCGGTTATGTTAAACCAAGCCGAAAGCATTATTAAGGAATGTCCGAAAAAATTGTCTTAAAAGAATAGAATAGATAAATCTTTATTCAGTAACACAATTGTTGACTTATTAATTATTGCAATACAGAAAAAAACAGATCTGTTTTGTACTACACAGGAAAGGGCCCACGCTCAGTCTTGCCCTGGGCAGTAGCTCACGGCCCACGACCACTGGACCGAATGAAAATGCTAAGTGCCAGGAAAACACAACATCCGACTGCGAATAATTCCGAATCAATCCAATTGTTAAGCACCACCCGACGTCGCGACTTCCTTTGTGCCAGCGTGTAAACGGATATTGGTTCGTTTCACATCCGACGGCCGGAAGAGAACTGTAGCGTTTACGTTCATAAAGGTGTGCTCACAGAATAAGGCTAGAGACACACTTTTTATTGCACACCCCTTTTGTGAGGTTCAATAAATGTATACGAAATAACCTCAGATACCAGACCAAAAGTGGAACGTTGATAATTTACGTAACATTCAGCCGTGTGATTTGAGATCAGATAGCTATAATTATCCAAATATATTACATCAATGACACACTAACAAGAAGCCATAGTTTCAACACATTTATATTCGTCGTTTGCGTTATGGATCCAACTTTGAAAGCCAAACTAAGTTTCACCAACGCAACCCTCATATATCCTCGAGTATCGACTGTTACGAGGCAACCTGAATACCCAAGTACCCGGCCTAGTTAGCCCTAAAGCGATATAATTGTAATATCTTGGTACAGTTTCCACCCAACCAAAGAGGACCTTCTGCCGTTCCTACAGTCCTGTTTGTGATAGACTACAGTTGAATATTGATGATAGCGAGAACTCGTGACGGACGTCTGCTCTGGTACTCATCACGTCACGATCCGTCCGCTGGCGTAGTGAATGAGCGTCGCTGTTAAATCAGTGGGATATGGATTTGATTCCATAAAAGGGACTAGTATTTCTATCATGAACAGACGTGTTCCTTATATAAAATATTACACATATCTAAATAAAACATTTTGTGTCTGCTAAATAAATGTGTCTTAGTACTGCCACGCTGTCAAAATACAAAGATTTGGAATATGTGTCGATAGATCTGTCAAAGTATTCATGCATCCTTATATGCATAGCTGCGTATGTATAAGATATACATTAATATGTGAAATGAATATATCAACAAATATATAGCAAACGAAAATTAAATTGGAGTAGGTGGAACCCGTATTTTTCATTTCATTCGTCCGACCTATATTGGAAGATAAAATATGGTTCCATTGAGGATTCTACGCCCTAATTAGGGCGCATGGTACATTGTTAATGAATGAAATCAAATATGTCCCATCAGCACGAGTACTACGAGATATTTCAGCTGATGTACTAATTTTGGTTTTGTTAATTTCCCAATTTAGGTACTGTCTCGTTGGTCGTGTTGGTTGCCTGCGTGATTGCTGATCCTAGGTTCGATTCCCCGGTCGAGCACTACAATTATTTTCAATTTAGATCTTCCAGTAGTGGTTCGGAGTTTGGATACGTGTCCGGTATATGGCAATAGGCTCACCACCTATTCCATGGTGGGACGTAAACGTAAGTGGTAAAACGAGGACGTGTTCAACATTTACGCTGATGTTACGCACATTTTGTTATTCCTTATTGTTTTTCTTTATTCTTTATTTTTAATATAAAAATATGGGACAGAGTACATAGCAAATGAGCCCGGTTAACGTTTGAATAAATAAAAGCTCATGAAATTTTACTGACGCCAGCACTTCGCTGTCACACCAAGTTACACGATTATAGTCTCCAAGTTGATTTTAACTTTAGATACTTCATATGAATTCGCTCACAGTGACGTTGTCATTATATCGTTATAGTCATCTCGTTCTCTCTTCTTACATTTGAATTACGTCAGAAAGGGATAAAATATTCGATGGCTGAACAATGATATAGGGTTTGAGTAAGTGTCATTCATAACGGGCAGTGTGTTATTGTTTGATAATAACCACAATTCGCTGGAGGCGTTAAAGGTAGATTTAAATTTCACATTTACAGTATGTCAAGCGGTCATAGCCTAAGGGTTTATAAATATCCTTCATCTTTATATCTTTATGTTGGTTGTTTTTTATGTGTAAACTAGCAGCTTAAGTTATTTAATAACACATAAAATGTTAAACCTTAAAACTTATAATAGCGCTAGAAACGCTTAAAGGCCGCGAGCAGTCATGAATAAATAATGCTAGTTACGATCGATGATAGTGTACACGTGCTCTTATAATAGCATTTTTATAAATAGAACATAATAATAATTGTTCATATCGAAATAGACAGTCCATAGAATATGTACGATTGGATAACTATTGTAAAGAATATTGTTTAGAATTAGTAATCTACTTACACTTAGAATATAAAATAAGGTAACAAAAATGTACAAAAAAAACTATGGCGTGGAAACTCTACGTAAATTTACTTTTATTTTATTTTTTCACTAGAGGTCCTCGCGAGTTCGTCCGCGCGGGAACCACTATGTCACAAAGTTTTCCCGCGTAAATACTGACCTCGTGGGAATTCTAGGATAAAAAAATTGCTTATAATGATGCTCCACAGAGGAAAGAAAATTAAATACCTAGACAAAAAAATGAACACATAATCAGCGAGAGTCGAAGGGCGAAACGCGGACGCCAGCTCTGCATACGACTTACTTGTACTTGATATTTTGGACAATTTACAGAATTATATTATTGTAAAATTTCGTAAAAATCCATTCGGTAGTTTTATGTGAAAGAGTATTTAGAGTAGAGTCGAGAAACTTCCATTCAATACTTACACACTTTCTCGTTTATCATATTATTAATAAGATTGTATAATAGTCTAGCATTTGACCGCCATCCCGCCTAATGCAAATTTCAGGTACACCGTTCAGGAGCACGAATATTTAAAAAGGCCTTTTCAACTTTCTTTCTTCTTTTTCTTTTACCTTGTATTCTAATTCATTTTCTTTTATGTTGTATTCTAATTCATTTTCTTTTATCTTGTATTCTAATTCAATGAATTGAAGGAAAGTAAAAAAAAATGTAACTTTACGCCTGTAATCCCCGAAAGGGGTAGACAGAGGAATGCAGAACACTCCCACGTTCCACCGATTACATTCAGGTCCCACTATGGAGTAGGTAGGGAGTCTATTGCCATGCATCGGGCACACATCCAGACTCCAAACCACTACTAGAAATTCTAAACTAGAATTTTTTTTATTATTATTAGACCATCAATCTAAGTCCCTTGAGGGTGTGCAGAGTTAATATCTCTATTGTTACGCATCTTGTATGTTTCTTCCAAATTTATATTATTATTTGAATTTTTATTATTCTTTTATGCAAGCCGATTCTGAAAAATTCCTATTTCTGCTTCAAAAGCTTTTCTTTATTAATACTTGCGGTGCGGCACGTGGAAGTATACGAAAAACAAACAAAAATTTACGCAATCAACAAAGTTACCGAAACTTAGGAGGGTCGGAGAGTATCTCAATATATTAATTAAAAAAAACATATTATGAAATCTGCTTTACCGAATATTATGGTTATCATTATTATTGTTTTGAACCAACCAAGTGGTATAAAAGTTTAGCATCCAAAATTGGGTTTATGGATTTAATAATGTCCGTAGGCGCCGGTAATCACTTACCATCAGATGGTCTGTCTGCTATTTGTCAGGCGAATATTAAAAAAAATAAGTCCTGACGCGCATCTTCGTCCTTACAAAATTATTTGCGTTATAAAAACTGAACATGCTTCGCCACTACGGTAAAGAAGAACATAATAAGAAAACCTTAAGTATATCAATGTATCATTTAAAGTCTAAAGGGTATCGAATCTGCTACCGTTGGCCAGCGAGGCTGACTGTGCCTTAACCAGGCTTCTGAGCCGAGATTTCTGACCAACAGTAGAACGACAAAGTCATAATGTTGAATCCAGAGTGACACTTACTGTGTGAGTTAAAAGTGATATAAAATCATGTAGAATAGGCTTAGGCAGCTTATATAATATTGACGTTTCAAACGTGACTACAAAGTTATTGTGTTCAGCATTTATGTTTCTAGGAATAGCCATAACGATCGATATTTCTAGCTTCCATGTTTTAAACTTAAAGCGTTGTGTTAGCCATGATTTTTGCGTTATTGGGATCTAACAACATTGGTGTTATATTGGTGTTAATTTATAACTAGTGAAACAGGGGAGTGTACTAACCTACTCTGCCTGCCTCTTCGAGGATTACAGGCGTGATGTTACTGTTTTATTGATAGTAAAACGTTCATAACGCTAAGCGAATTGCGTCACTGAATTATTAAAGCGATCTCTTAATTGTCTTA
>DWEI01005915.1:0-10461 GCA_018245875.1 Mysoria ambigua | reverse complement strand
TTCGATAAAATCTGTGTAATTATTTTATATCCTATTGTAAATCAAGTGGCCATCTTCTAGTTGTGATCAGTTTTTGCGAACCGCTTTCTCAACCGGTCCGGTCGCAGCGTGAGATGAGATGTGATGCGCTAGGCGCGAGTGTGTGTGTGTGTGCGTGCGCGCGTCAGTGTGCCAGCTCAGTTATAATGTGGGAAAATGTTTGAAAGCTGTCGCGGCTAGATGCGGCTTTGTTCAATGATTTATCACAGGACGTGTAAGATGTTTGCGTTCATTTCTTTTTAATTTATCGCCAGTATTTCGTTCCGTTGCGAAATTAAATACGTTTACGACGCGTAAAAATGATATTGCAATTTGTATAGATACGCCACGACAACTCTTCGGCCTGGATCGACTAAATCTGTACTTATATAACGAAATATAAATGTGATTTTTGTATCTTGTAAATTAATTGATTCCGTGAAACCACTTTCAGTATAAAATATGTTAAGATTAATTTGGATGTGGAACCCGAAACTTACGGTGAATTAAAGAAAATGTTACCAAGAACGGTGTAAGAAATGACCCTATAAAGCTTACCGGCCACAAATTCAAAATAAACCACTAAGAGAAAATTTAACTAGAAATTATAAGTTAGAAATATCTATCTAATAGTACCCGAACGTAGGTTCGAACCCAGTCTCCGATCCAACTCATCTCGTTCAGCGGTGACTCTTACAACCAGTCGACTTAATTGAATATTGCTTGGTACATAATCAATTACAATCCAAATGATCTCCTAAAAGAATATAAGTAATTGAACCTTGTTGACCTAACTCACGCGATTTACAATTACAGTTTAAAACACCCATAAAATCATTGTTCGTTGTGTGTAATTTAACAGATAATTTATGTCCAGAACATGCAATGGTATTTATAAATTTTATTGAAAAATGTTGATGTTCCGAACGACACAACTTCACGGAGAAACAGAAACATAAACGGAACCAATTATTTTGGATAACTGGTATTGTTCAATATAATGAACAAACACTTTATCATTCAATTACCTCACATCAATCTTATGTTTGATTATAAATTGTGTGTGCAGTTAACTCTTCTGCCTACTTCTGCGAGGTTACAAGCGTGATTTTACGTTCTTACTTTAAAACTTTGGCCTCCTTTTATAAGATCAGCTTCTAAAAACAGTTATTATGTCCTCCGAACCATTACCTATATTGATACGAAGCTAACGATGTCGTTACAATAGACCTTTAAAATAAACATACACCTGAGATTGCTGTGACTCACTCACAGGTGTATGTTTCTTGTAGCGTTGCGCAGTTTTAAATTAAGAACAAAGTTCAAATGGTTTCTGGTAATATGATGAGAGCATATTAAGTGTAGACAGTTTTAAAATATTTTTGTCGTACCTACATCATAATTTGTATTAATCTCTAAATGGTTATTACAAATCCAAAAGAAAAAGCGAACTTTTGTTTACTCTAAATTCCGATACATTACATTTCCTCCAGCACATTCTTAGTCCGTGTCAACTAGCGGCGGCTTACTAATCGCCAATTTTAAGCTAAGAAAAAACTGTGCAAGTACTAACAACTCCCATTCTTATTCTTATTGTCTATGAATGCGTTCAAGTAAAATTTAGCGACTCCAAAACCAAATCCGAAGTGCACGCTCGTTAAAATGTAATTCAAGCATCAAATCTCAAATCGCACCGCATACAATGAGCGCGACGCGCGAATTACGAACACATCACCACCGACAGTGTAGTAGAACAGCCGACAGTCCGTCATCGATACGAAACTGCTGACCCGGCGATTGTTTCACTGTGATTGATGCGGCTGCCCGAGCACCTGTCCGACCGACGCGCGGCTTCGACGAAGAGCGATGAGCGTCCGCCGCGGTGCTTTCCATTGTTACCCTTGGACTGTACCGTCCCGTTCGGTTCGCTCTGTGCCGTCGAGCCATCGCCAACTGAAAACAACCGGGTGGCAATCGCTCCGTTAATAACAAGACACATTATATAATACACTCAGCTGTAGATATATTGATCACCACAAATATTTAAGCAACCGGTGCAAGTTTTATTTTAGCTAAGTAATTGGGACATTCCTCTAAAGTCATACGAAAATAGTTGTGTGTATGTAATGTTTACCAAATGAATGTCAGTGAAGTACCTATTTATTTATTATAGAATATTAGGCAGTGCAAATCTACTAAAAGTACAACACAAGACACCAGCTCGCATATAAATTCCATCGAGTATAAAAATCAATAAACACATTTGCTATAGCGTGTCATTTTCTCATAAACAGTCATGAACTTCTGACATATTAGCTGATAAGCTCGCGACAGTCCCCAAATATGATACAGTCAATATTAAAAAAAAATATTAATTTCATCATTTTCATGAATTCAAACCACGCGTTATTTACATGAGTGTGTGAGATGTTCCCTATTTTATTCCAAATTATCTGTTTATAACAAGTGCATTACTTGGACCAAAGGCGACGGAGCCAGCGCGGCAATAGTGTGAAATCGGACATAATGTTGGTCGTAAATTGAAAATAATGGTTAGTAACAGTACGTTTGAGCAAGCCCCACACGGCACTCGAGATTAATTGTCGCTCAATAGGCTCACTACGAAATAATTCATACAGAATAATATATAATTGTGTTTAAATTATATACTTTATAGTTTTGAGGTTGTTTTTATAATCGAGTCTTGAACACGCGGTGAGCAAGTGGAAAATCTTCGTGTATTTTAATCAAAAATGATACATTTTAATGTTTTAAAATTTGAGTGGTTATTGATATAGAATATACTCAGTTTATAAACACATTTATAAACCTATATAAATGCAATACTTCATGTTATATTGCTGATTTAAATATAATCAATGAATTGTTTAATGTGAGCTATTACAAGATCGTAAATTGATACTGTTTCTGCTAATTAATCATGTCATACAAAACTATATTAAGCTTAACAAGCTTTAGGACTTAATTAAAATTACAATAAAATCCATATCAAACTAATTACTAACTTCGCAACACTATATCCCACTGGTCAATATCATTAAGAATAATGACTGAACAGAATTACCTCAGATCTCTCTTTTACCTACTAATTTACAACCTTTGTACAGATGTTGGTATTGTAATAAGTTCAATGACCTTTACAATATACATATGGAATGTGCTATATTGGTATTCCATAAAAACAGTCCAGCGAGTATATATTGACATCGCTTATTGATAGTTCCGTACACATTATTATTATTATTATCTCGAAACAAGAATATCGCTAATAAATTTGTTAATCGTTTAATGACAGTATTAATCACAGTAAACGATATAATCAATAGTTGGCATAACGATTACATAGCATGACGATTAAAATCATTAAAAACAGTAAATATGTTTGAAATTATCTATCAAAGCATACAGAGTTTCCGTTGAACTTGCTTCGATTTCTATCTTGTGTACAAAAATTTATCATTTGCATCAATTACCAAGGACTCCCGAGTACAGACACCTCGAGGCTTCCTCTATTTCGCAAGCTGATGTAATTTTAGCGTGAAAAACTCCTGCATAAGCTGTTTTTTTAACGCCGACTCGAAAAAGGAAAAAAAAGTAAACAAGTTATAACCATTTATAGTATTAAGCTGTTGTACAAAATGTTTTCTTAGCTTAAATATATTTTGTAAACTGTTTATAACAGGTTACTATAGATCTGTATCAGTATGCATCTACCGCACAGTCTATCCAGCATCCAGGAGGACTAGAAAAGAAAAACATTACGTTTTTAAATCCTTGTACTTCTTAATTTAGTTTTACAGAGAATTTATAAAGAAATAAAGGTAATTATTTTTATTTCTTAATTGATTCAACCAATGGGAATCTGAACAATTATGAAATAATTTTTGGTATATCTTCACCAGAAACCAGGAAATTGATTATAAAAATTGATTATAAAAACGAAACATCATGCCTCTAATCCTAGAAGCGGTAGGGGGATAATTAAAGTATATAACAGTTAAAGTAACATTCCATAAAATTTATCAATAACGAATACCAGTTCAATAACTATTGCTACACTTCTTTTGGTCTAATAATAATTTGAAAAATTTCTAAACACAACGGAACCCTAACCAGATTGAAACATCAGTTCAATCGATTCTCGAAAAGATTGTAAGGTCGTAAACGGTAGTTCTTCATTCCGTCGTTGCTAATGACAATATTATTATAAGGCGAGCGTGTTTGTTGCCAAATAACACGGCACTAGCCGCAGCGGGCCCGCTTTGTTGGCGGACGTGATGTCTCAACGCACCGAGTGATCGCTGGGCTCGTGTAGGGTCGGCAAAACAGTCAATATTGTACATCAAGTTATGGAAAATTTTCATATACATACGTTATAGTAGATTAGGTTAAATAAATCGTTTAATTGTTTTTTCTTATTTTTCGTTTAACATATATTATTCTCGTGGAGATTATGAACGGCAATGCTGTTGACGTGCCTTCCACTTTTGAATTTAAATGTAGATTTTTCATTATTTTAGACAATATTATCTGTTTAAATATCAAACGGTTTTTTTTTTAATTCACATTTTGCATAACTAGAAAAATACACGTAAACGTTTTTCTTATTGTTGTGATAAACTGAATTTACCGAATTCCTAACTATGTTCAGTAATAAACGACCGTACCAGTTATATTTTGACAAACTTTAAACATCGCCAACCCTACGATTCGAATCAATGCGCACACAATCAACAAATCAGAATACAATCTGACAATTAGATTACCAACCGAAAGATGTTCACATTCGCTGAATCATGACGATTAGACGCATTGTTGGTTCAAGTGCTCGTGCGTCACTAACTCTATTTCCTATTTCTACACTGGGTGTGTAAGGGCCCTATTAGTGTTAGTCATTCGATTTCCGAAGCTTTGAAATATTGCTCAACTACCGCAATAAAAGTTTAAGTAAGAGATAGGGTTTTTACGATGAAGACTTCCTTTATTGCTGAATTACTTATCAGTATATATCTACATATGGCGTGATTAAGACAAATGAATGTTTTTTTTAATTAGACTGCCTCATTGGTTATGTTCGTTGCAAGTGGAACAGCTGATAGAGAGAACCTGGGTTCATATTCTGGTTTGAACATTAATTTAAAGTTTTGACTGAAATTTTATTTCCTAGTAGTGGCTCGAGCCTGAGTGTATCCGGTATAGAGCAACAGGTTCACTGCCTATCCCATTAGGACACGGAAATGAAACTAGTGAAACTCTTCTCGCCTCTTCGGGGACTACAGGCGTGACGTTACGTTTTTTTAAAATATACTATCAATAAAAAAATTGAAACAATTATATCCTAATACATTTCTAACACGAAACCAACGGTTAAGTTACGAACAATAAGATGGTTACGACGTTAGCCCGAAGCAGCGATAATTTCGCATCCCATTACATAACACTAATAGGTATTAAGTACCTGTCGTATTGGTAGTGTGAAAGCAACCGCGAGAAACGAAAAACTATAACAGTGCTGAGATATGGAAACTTTTTCTACCGTTTTTGTAGGTATTAAAATTGAATCGCTAAAGCCCCACTTACGTTCGTTAAAAGCAGATCTACAGTGACTTGCGAGTCTTGCCATATTACGTCCCACTTTTCACAAGTACCTCCGGCAATAGATGAACATTGTCGTTTGCCAAGAGAATTCTTCATGGCAATGGTCAGTCTTCGAACAGAATTGTAACGACGAAAATATGTGTGAATTCTGTTTTATGTGTGTGATGTTTGTGGATGTTTTCTATTAGGCATTTCAGACGAGGTTCAGGGAACCTATAACCTAACCTACCTATTTACCTATAGCAGGTACACAGATAGCGCAAACTTTGTCGCAAAATCTAATTGATTTTAAAATGTTTTCACGGATGATTAACTATTCAAGTTAATAAATAACATCATTATTGTGACCATTATTTCGAATATATTAACAAAATTGCTAAGAATTCCTATATCAATCCTTCTCCACGTTTATCGCTCGCAATGAGACAGACGTGAGGAACCAGAATCGAACCCCCACCTGACCCCCACGGGTCACGTACCATAATTGATTTACGCCGCGTCCGACAATGCATTAACATAAGATAATGCTTAACCTTTGACATGGATTTTAAAGTTTCACATCACTTTTGTTTGTAAGCGGAGCGGAGTGTGTTCAAATGTATGTTATGTAGCGTTCGTGTCCGTGTGTATTATTTATGATATGTTATAAGCCCGCTCGTAATGGTAACATGAAAGGTATATCTAGATTAAATTTGTAGAGAACATTTTACAAGTATAATTAAGTAACCATTTCAATGATTCGTTACAGTAAGCTTGCACTGAATTATTAAATAAGAATGTAATATTGTTCATGTAACCTTTTACGAGTAAGTAATGTATGATTTAGGTAAGTAACGAATACGTGTTATTAGTATAGCTTTTACCTTAGTCGGCTTCAATTTTTAGAATGATCTTAAATAATACATGTATAGAGAATAAAAATAATACATGTTCCATGTACAACATAACTGGTCAAATAGGAAGTACTGCGTTCCTATGCCTACCCTATTAGAAAAATAAATGCGTCATATTATGTTATGTTCTAACTTAACAACACCCGTGTTTGAACTGATTTGTGTAGGTGTATAGCCAGAAGCTAATATTGACACCATAAATGTGAAGGTCTTCTAACAATACCGCTCGAGTCAAAGAATGTCATTCTACTCATTAATTACTTCTCAATAAAGAACAATACTAAGTGTACATTTATTCGTACGTAATATTAGTCACATTTAATATTAATCAAACTTGCATGAATAACTAACTCATGTTATTTTTTATAGTTTAAAAGGTTAAAAAATGTTAGCTCGTAAAAACCTCATCATATTTTAACGTATAGCTTCCATTGGGATTTGGGGGAATAAAATTCCTTTTCTTCTTGATTTTAGAAATTTTATATATTAAAAACTTTTTGGTCACACAGTCGCAACATGGACGAAAAACACAATGTTGAAAGCCTATATACGTATAGCTTTCAATAAACTCGATATTCGTAACTGACAACTTGAATCACTAATTGATCCTATTAAAAATATATATCCCACACTTTCATTCTTTGTCATGAAGGTAGAAGTCACCGAAACTAGTGTATAATGAATTATGAATGTATAATCAACACTTTAGATCTGAACAGAGACAGATATTTAGCTTTCGGTGCCCTCTGTCTACCCAACAAGGGAACATGGCGATATATCAATATAATAAAGCTCGCTCGTAGTATAATCTTAGTTTTGGATGACCTATTGTGAAAAAATCAGATGGATATTTTATAAAATCTTATGTTACCTTCCGCCATCAACTGGATCCAGAAGCATTTTGACGCCAGCTGCAAATTATTTGCCGGCCCATTATCATAACGACGAGGTCGTAAAAGCCGTAAAACAATGCCAAATCGTTTCGATATTCAAATTTGTAGCTAATAATTACTCGGTCGACACTAGCATGAACCTACATTTTCATTTTTAATATGTATAAAAAAATATTTAAACCACTTTGTGGCTATTCCGTTTGTCCGTATTATAAACGTCTAAACGCAACATTGGAAATCATAAGTCACATGTTGTGTTACTAACAATTCAAATAGCTTCATTTGAAGTCAATCTATAAAACTACATGACAGCGTACATGGTAAGCGAGCCTTTATAATGAAAATATGTACGAAGAAAGTGCTGCCGCAGTCCTAATACATGAAGTACCCTCAAGTTTCTCTACATCTTAAAAGCAACAATGCTTAGTGTGAGTGTGCCTTATGTACTCCAAGCTAACAATGGTTCTCGATCTCCCAACAAGTATGGGAGTGTCTATCTTTAATTGTTTATTTTTCTTGTCGAGCATTTCACTTTCAACGCATTGTGTCTTTTATTACTTAAGCACAAGTCGCCACAATTGTTTGTATGGTACTCGCGTACATCTCATACATTTTCTGCTACCATGACTTAATTAAGACTGCATCGCGGATTGTTAATTGGTTCAGGCTATTACCATGTAACAATACTTTATAGAACGGTTTAACCTTTCAAAGTATTGAAATGCTAACGAAGCGAAGATCGCAAGTGACGATTATTCGTGGAATACATTTTATTAATTAAAGTATGTTTTAGATGCTCGGCTCGAGGCTGATAACTTGTGAGTTATCTCTGCATAAAATTAATAGTCACTAGATATTTATACATTGTGAAAGTAATAGTACGTAAATAACAAGCGTTCCCATGATGTTGTGTTGATTTGTACAACGAGACTACGCAAGCTTAATAAGAACTAGAGTCTCATTGAAAATCGGGCATGGAACACACACCGTACTCTTTTGTGAAATATGGTGACATTTATATAATATTTTGTATAAAAAAAATATTATTTTCATTATAATTGAACATCATGATGCACATGTGTTCACGGATGTATGTACCTCTATATATTAACGTACAAAAGTCTGTATAATGACACGACAATTTTCTTTCATAAATTCCACGCGGAGTAGATAATTGTGAAAGTGGTTGAACAAAGCGTGGCCCGGTGGTCCGGCGCGGCGCGGCGGCCGACCGTTCCGAGCTGTTTGCTCAGCGCGTCGCGGTACTGCAGCCGCCGAACTGGTAGTACCCTGCGTGGACAACGTTGAGCTAAGTGAGAACAGTGTATATCGAACACATGGACAAACGAAAATATCCGTAGACATAAAAGGTTCAAATTAAACTTTAATTGTTCTGGACAAAATTTTTCTATAATCATATAAAGTGCTTTTACGTTTCATACGATTATTTTAACGATCATATTCAACGTGTTTTGATATTGACATAAATGATTCCGCATTCTCACCATAATAGCTGTTATGTAGTGAGTTAATTGTGGATGAGGTCGAACAAAGCGGGTTCTTGCGGTCCGCCGTCGTAACTAATTGTTCCGAGTTAATTGCACAGTGCGCCGCTTTTCAGTTTGCGGTTAAATCAGTAAACGGAGCTTGCATAGAACACAGAACGTGTTAAGTATTGTACACCGTTCTCTTAGGGCATTATCACCGCTGTGTTCATTTCTACCGCGAAGTAAATTGCTATGGAAACTACTAGTGTTACCGCATGAAGGACGCAGTTCCAAAATTGTACGAGTAATGAAAATATCAAAAGAAAATATCTCAGTCCTCAGTCTCAGTGAGCTGCGAGGTATGTGATCAACTTCAACTGGAATAAATAATTTTTAGTAGTAATTACTCCTGTCCTATTCAGAATGAATAGCACTAATATAGACCAATAGTCCTATTCATACAGTCTTGTTCGAATTAATTACTTACATGCACTAGTTGTGTAACTGTTAATTATAATTATACATGACTGATAGATCGTTACTTTCTTTGAGTAAATCAAGAGTGCGCCAAGAACTTTGTATGATTGTTTCAAATTTCAAATTTAATTGTTCGTGTTAAACAAAACTCTAACTTGTTCATTCGTTACTCTACGGTAACATAAATATTCAATAAAAGTAATAAAATGGTGAGGAACGAAACCGTTCTTCGTGTGTACGTACAGGAGACAATCGACCGTTCACAATTCCTTCCGTGAAGTAAAAAAGCCGATGTTCACAAGAAAATGAGTAAGGTGATGTTTAACTAAAGAGCATATACATATACCACGTACTATTCTAAAACCGGTTACATCTACAAATGTTATCCTCTTTAGAACATATTTTATCTTTAATGTGCATATTATTTTTCAATATTTCGACCGAAAATTCCCGAATTTCCCGAACAAATTTCGTTTGTATTCGAGTGTTACAGACACCGCTCGGGCAGTTTGTTCACCTCTCCGTGGCGTAACCGAGTGCTGCCGAGTATTGTTGAGTGTGAGCACTCGAAACGCTTCCACGACGCACCTCCCATGTAATAATGGAAATAATAACATAATGTACGTTGACTTTATTGTACCTTTTGAGTTTTTAACAACGATATGTCCGCTGTGCGAAACCGGCGTGCGTGTATGAACAGAGTTGTGAATGTGGCGGACGCGCGGCAGGTCTGTAAGGATAGAGATTTTTGGATCTGGCGTGAAGATGTGTGTGTGTGTGTGTGATATGTCACCCGCTGTAGAGGTGAATGTAAGTCGTCTCAACTCTTTATCGTTTAAATGTATGTAGAAGGCGGATTACTATTAACAAAGGGTTCAAGCACATAGCATCGCATTTACATAGTATCGCGAACGTAGGTGGAGCAAGAGACTGTACCGTGCGATCCCCAACCAGCAAGCCCAGCGTGGGGATTGTGGGCATAAACACTCGGAAGAGACCTGTGTCCAGTAGTGGACTGCAGGAGGCTGATGATTGTCATGAGAAAATTCGCGATATTTAACATTATCCATAATA
>DWEI01005914.1:0-10462 GCA_018245875.1 Mysoria ambigua | reverse complement strand
CAAAGGGATATCTATAACTGATAAAAAATAATTATGCGGATTCTTGACGTTATTTTAGGTTCACTTTGTGTATTTTCTTAATACCGTATTATATTTATAGATATTAACCTCTGTGTTTATAAATTTATTAACATTATCAATAACATAATATCTCCTAGATATCGCTGTAGCATAATTGTCTTATCTAAACTTACAAATTTACTCAATATAGTTTAACATTAATTCAAATTCATACAATTGAAATATTTGGATATTGCATGTTATATTAGGTACCCATTAAAAAGAAAATAAATACAGTTTAATATTACGTACACTTCACTTGTCACTTATTTGGAAATGACTAAAATATGCCTTTTTATTTGTATGTAACTAACTTAGAGGTTTTCGATAAACTATTCACACAAGTTCGATCAAATTGCGCAACGCATTTTACGGAATACGAAATAATTCAATTTTGAACTATGTTAACAATGACTTGAATACACGGAATGAGATGAGAAATTGCTTGACACGGATGTCAACTACTTATCAAAGTTGACGTAGGCAGTACTAAAAATACTACGTCTTTGAGGGCCCTTTTAAACGCTGTTGTTTGTATACGAGGAAAATGATTATCTTATTGCAAAACAAAACCTAGAACTATTCGTTATTTAGCTGTACTCTTTATAATTAGTAGACTATGGGAGGTCGTGACTGCGTGATAAAATAGATGCTCATCTTTTTATATGATAATGATTAACATTGTCATCGAACAAGTCATCGAACAATTGGTAGGACGTAAACATGTTAGCAGTGTCCAGGTATTGCGGTGGGTAGTATATAATATTGGACTTGTTTGTGAAGCCTATGTTATTACTATTATTATTGATATATCAATATGGTAGCTCCATCCCAGGTAGGGAGTTAGGGCTAAAAAACAATAATGTTATGTAATATATTTTAGCCAGATATTTTTAACAAAGTTCTAATGGCACAGTTAACCTCGTTTATATTTTGTAAATTATCTGAGCAGTCCATTCTTTTAACTGCTGCATGTAGAACTATAAATGGATAACAACAATAATTCACATGGATATAGATTTATAAGTGTATAGGGTACTAAACAGTTTCGACGGCAGCTCGTGCGATTTTTGTTATATTATCCCCAATTACGTATCATGAAATGAAATATTTATTTTTACAGCTTTATTTTTAAATGTAGGTACAGTGATCTCCCAAAAAACTCGTCATACGCACATAAATACACTAATTTATTTTTGAGTCACAAGCCGATATGCCGATGACTATGTCGATATTATTTGTATCATTCGCGGCTAATTATGGTATCCGATAGTTGCCTTTAAGATACCAGTGTCGACATTAAATTCTCTGCAATACACCACAATGTAATTACAAGACACACAATATCATTCAAACATAAGGTCATGAGGAATAAGGTTAGCAGATAGATGTCATTTCTTGATATTTTTTTTGTGTTATTCTATTTTTTACCTTTAGACATTATTCTTAAAAGCTAATATTTGAATTGTGTTCTTGATAACGCCTTGAACTACTAATGTTTTTAACTATATATTTGATGACTATATATAAGTCACTTTTAATTAGGGACTTATCGATACAACGCATGTTTTGAACATTTATATTTCTATCGTCTGGAATTCTCTGGTATAAATCCCCCAGAACCTGAGAGAAATCTGGTCTATTCTGGCAAAAATCCACGTCAAGTTTCTGACTTCGCTACAGCTGTACATTGATGAGTATTTAAAGTGCGAATCCATACACATTTTACGGCTGGGTTCATGAAACTCTATTGACACCCGCGTGTGATTTGCCGTTCGCAAATCAGAGGTCATGACCGAATATGGAGGTCATCGTCACGTGGAACAAGATGATCGAAATTTAACTAAAATAAGAAATGACATTACTGCAGACAATCTTGGCAACATATTAGTTGTCTTAAGAGAGACAGTAAATTACATTGCAGGTAAATTATATATGATTCAAACGTGTTTTGATTCGTTTATTTTTCGATTACGTACTTAATGACCCTTGAAATGATGCTTTATTCTTATGCAAGATATATATTAGAACGATTATAAATGTATGTGTAGGGCGGCGCTACCTCGCGGCCGGAGGTGGACAACAGGAGGCGGAAACACAAAAGTTAGGCTATCCGTGTCGAGGCGACGAAAGAACATGGTCCCCGACCCCGTGTCCGGATACAGGGAGTCTTGTGAAGCAACTAAACTCGGCGGCAGCAGAACGCGGTATGGCGGAGTAAATGCCCTGGTGGTACGAGAGGCTGTGCACTGAGACACCCAACTGGCAAGCCTGGAGTGGGAGTTACGAACGTAACCCCTCGGGGGAAGTTTATGTCCAGCAATGGACGGTGCTAGGCTCATGGTGATAATTGGTTTACCTGGTACATATTATGTATATAATAATGTGTACTCATACAAACTTTTATATATACATACTCCCGTATGAAAAAACTCCCGAAAACACGTATGAAATTCGTGGGGTAATATACAAATTAAACTAAAAATATTCGTAGCCATATCGATTAACCTTAGCGATTTAGCATGCGTTGTTGTATTTTTTAACAATTTACAACGCAGGCGATACTATAACACAATAGAAATCGTAACTTAACAATATTCATAACGAATCCTAACATTAAATAGCCACCTCAGCAAATCGATTGACTTATAATTTTATCGCAACGCTTTTCCCCGCTCATTAGAGGACTTTCTAAGTGTAAGAAATGGATCAAGCGGTAGATACGCATTTAAAAACTTTTGGTCGCCAGTTCCGCCAATTGCCCCCGCGGACTACTAGCCGAGCCATAGCTCCGTGACTAAACCGCTCTGATGTTTAACACAGCCGAGGGCTTGCGGCTTTAGTTTTTACGTCGGGTGACAATCTCATTATTTTTCTTTACTTTTTTTTAGAAATCAACGGTATTGACATTTCGTTTCGAATGGTTGAACGAGTCCACACTTCTTCACATCAGCTTTACCATGCTTTCGTGCTATAGCAACTTAACGCATTTGTTATTAAATATTTTTAAACGTTTCTATTGAGAAATTATAGAAAATCCAAAAAAAAATCGATGTTCAAGAGCAGTGTTGAATGGTTTATAATGGCAAAGCCTGTGTCTGTCACTAGTATACATGATGATCAAACGTTTCAACTAAACATAACGTAACAATCAAATTTTTTATTTAAATCGATATTTTATACTACCACTCGATAACTTTTCATTATACACCTAAAGTCAGGCTAAATCCACCCTATAAACAACCGAACACTACATACAACTAGGTTCAAACAATTGAATACAATGAGAGTCATCATTTTACTTAGAATTTAAAATATTCTTAGCATTCGATAGAGGTAAGTAATAATTCGATATTGTCCTCTACGAATACTCGTAAATGTCATTCGAATACAAACGTTCAAATATTTCGCTTCGACTTTTTATTTTTATTGTTTGATGATATTCTATATTCGGAATGCTTTGTTTATTTAAAAAAACAAAATTGTAACTGTTATTTTTTATTTTAGTTATCCGTAAACAATCTCGAAATATAAATATCTAGTCATATTTGTACGCTTTTGTCTAGCCATCCTTAGCAGATATTAAGACACCGTACCTATATGTTATTTATTCGTGGTAATTTATTATCATAAGACATTTTTAATTATTTATATCATACAAATATTCACAAATGTACAAATAATTGTAGCTTTTAATTTGAAATTTAAAATAATCGTAATTTAAAATAAACATGAATAAAATACCGTAAACCCAAGTATCATGCAAAAGTTATGTAAAAATTTACGTAAATGTTTATTCAGTTACGTGGAATAATACAATTGAATTTAACTGAACATTAATAAAAACTCACTTCTGCCGACCGGTCTAGGTGGTCGGAGGAATGTAGCCCACCAGTACACGTCTCACCAGACACGTCCACACGCCACCAGGGATGAGTTGATGACCCTATCGTGATACACCGAGCACGAGACCCGCCTTCGAAATAATTATGTGCCTTTATCCGAGCGACGTCAAATATTGTTTTATATCAACACTAGCTGACCCGGCGAACTCCGAACTGCTTTTTTAAGATTATTTTCTTTTCTTTCTAAAGCGTATCCCAAACAATGCTGAACAGTTGCTCAGCTCAACCTGTTACTGTTTTAAAGTATAAAAAAGACAAACGAAAAAACATTGTATTTTATATATATACATAGTTGACCCAGCGAATATTGTTTTGCTATACATAGGGAATTTTTAGAGTACAAAAAAACAAACTCATTGTGCTTTTGAGTTTTTTACTGGGTGATAAGTGACACCGGTAGACTCCTGGCGGGAATAACTGATACGGTGATAGTTGATCAATTATTAGACAAGGGTCGAATAACTGATCAATTTGAGTTTGAAATGCATGGACGGGTTAAAAATTATTGAATTATCAATATGGCTTTATATATACATATATGGATTACACTGAATATTTTTTTTATATTCGTCGTTAAAAAACACAAGACTCAGTGTTATAACGGTTGAAACGTAAATTTGGAATTCGTGTCATGAAATTAGATTGTCAATTTTATTGTCATTAATTAATCAAAAAAATGAAGATGTCCGACTTGTATATTTAAAGGTCATTCTTCTTTAGGAAACCGGTTTAACTAGACTTAACAGCTTCACAGATGATAATTAGATTACCGAATTCCAAAAAATATATTTTTATGATGTTGATAAATTTTAAAAACTGCTGACTTTTTTATATTATATGTTATGGGCTCACAACGTATCTCAAAATGGGACGTATACGTAACGTTTGATGAAACGTGGAAGGGCTCAATCCTACTCCTCAGCTTACCTCTTCAGGGATAACAGGCGTTACATTATATTTATATTACATTATATTATATATTTTTATAATATGCAGTCAAACTACAAGCCAATTATCCGATAATTGGCTTGTAGTACCAAATCACGACCTGACCTTGAACTTGCGCAGTACAGAAAAAAGTATAACGTAGCTACATACATTTTGTATATAAATAACAAACTCGTTTTATTTTCTTTGGGCGGATGTTAAACAAAGGTAAGTAGCTATATAAAAAATATATTTTTTTTAATCTCCGTCGCTTTATCACGGCAAATAAAATTACTTTAAATGTATTAATATTACTAGTTAATTTAATACGGACTTAACCCTTATTAAATTGAATAAAATAATATCCATGGAAAAGAAGCATATCTAAACTAAGAATAGTTTTTATGTTTAATTATTACGTTCTTATATTTAAATTAATGAAATAAAACTTATTCACATTTTAAATAGTTTTTTAACAATGAAATAACGGACGTACCTTATTGCGCCGCGAACGTCTTTGATATTCTTGTATCGTAGAACGTTTTGTATTCTCAAATTGAACTTGAGATCCTCTTCGTACTTAGTAGTAAGATATTATATGAACGCTGTGCGGCCAGCTGTTGCGAGAGACGAGCGAACACTGTTGCGAAACTCGACCAAATAAATAATGCCCCTATGGTGTCTCATATTTATGGAAACCCTCTCAATACTTGCTTGAGTGTGCATAATGACAAGCAAATTTATAATTAATTAATTATTAGATCGTGACACTTTTACCCCTAACTGTTTTAAATAGGTACTCACCTCTTTTTTTTCTACAATTATGCAAATGGTTTGTCTTGAATACATAAAAATTTTCGAATACTGGTAAAAACAAGGCCACGCAAAACCAGCATAATGCATAAATTCTTATGTCCTTTTAACATTTTGATATTTATCCTGCTTGGTTTTTCATCGTTGGCTGCAATCGCGCATACATGTTTTGTTCGTTATCAGTAACATTGGTTATGTGTGCCACCTAAATATTAATGTTTCGATTTAACTCTACCGTAGTACACGATAAGAAATATTATATATTATTGAGGCAAAGCTTTACATTACAGCGCAGTAAATTATCTGCAAATCTAACCAAGTGCAAGTTTGTTTATATACGACTATTTACAGGCTTTCAATACTAATACAATATGGATATAATATTCAGTGTGGTCTCTCCGATGTTATTTACGAATACATTTAACACGTATAATTAACCAAAAGTAACAAAACGTCTATAATCTCCGATAAGATAAGAGAAGTGTGCTGCAAGTACTTCCACATTTTACCAGTTAGACTTACGCTCCACTATGGAATAGGGGTCTCACACTCTCTACACCTTTTGCCATAGACCGGGCACAAATCCACACTCTGAGTCACTTCTAAAAATTCGTCTCATAACAGTTTTAGTACGTCCTAATTTGAACCCAGAACCTCTCTATGAGCAGACGCGCTTGGAACCACTCGATCCACGAAGCAGTCTCTCGACTTACGAAGCATTCTTATTCAAAGTCTAAATAGTTATTCTTTATAATTAGGTACTGATTATAATAAATCAAGATAATTAGAGTTCTCAATTCGCCAATACAATTAACTAAACTATTAGTTATATATATTGCGGCGCGTTGAATACATATATTAGTAATTATATAATTACGCCAGATCAGTTGCAGGGTAAGTAATGAACGCCGATAATATCACCTAAATATTATATATCTAAATATCCTACCCACCGTGTAGGGACCAATGATTAAATGTAACGTTAATTACATGTAGGTTACATTCGTGTAATTAACGAAACATGCAAAGACAATATGTTTATCCTAATGGAGGCATAAACGGCTGCGAAAGTGCGGATAGGAAGCGCATTTAAAACTTGTTTTATATCGTCTCTTGCGATAATTTCCAAGTTGCTTCTAACAAGTTGGACTTTTGTGTAACACTTAAATTTATTGTTTATACAATTGCTTGGATTGTTATCGCACACACACACACACACACACACATATACACACATACGCGCATATATATTCGATACACCAACAAACACTTAGTTTAGAATAGTGACCACTAAACTTGCCGGTATCACCCGTGCCCACCGAGCTACTGTTTGCGGAGTGGACGACCGTTCCAAAACATTTGACAATGGCCGGACGCCATACGTAATACCTGCCAGAGAATTATCTATTTGCGTTAAACCTATTGCAATCACTAGCAGCATGTTTTATTGCTACTTTTTATGGTAAAAGCGTGACGGGTACGTACATGGATATGTAGTAATGGATGTGTAGGCACATCACTACTTTGTATCAATACCCACAATTCAAAATAGATTAATTTTGAGTTAATGGTTCAGTTTAATCCGAAATAGTCCATATTTTGTTAAGACTAAAACTCATATTCCTACGGGCAACAATGAAAAGCAAAAAACCAAAAGAGTAGTTATAAATTTTCACTATGTTATTGCCACGTTTTTGGGAGAACTACTGCAAGGATAGTGGTTGATGATGTAGCGTTAGAACAATCGCATGAAATTGTATATCTTGGATGGGCTTTCAGCAAGGATGCCAGGTATACCGCTGACAAGAGAGAAAGCGAGTGCAGGGAATAGTGTGAATGGAACGTTGTGTAAGTTACTTAGTTGCGATGTTTTGAGCCAGTGCGCTCGTCTGGCGATGCCAACTCTACGGTAGCGAGGATGAGTATGTAAGAAAGGGGATGAAAGCAGATGGAAAACGCGGTCGAGATGAGGTCGTTGCGTCGGATTTGCGGCTTGACACTCACCGACCGCAATCGTAATTCTGACATAAGGAAGATGCTTAGTTTGAAAGAGAGTATTTTTGTAAAAATGGGAAAGGGCATGCTCTGTTGGTTCGGACATGTTGAGAGAATGGCTGATGAAAGAATGAGAAGAAGATATACAATGCGAATGTTGATGGACGCAGGTGCCGAGGGAGACTAAGACTCACCTATCTTGATGGAATATGCCAAACACTGGCTGATGAGGGAGTCAGAAGTCCCCGAAACCAGCGTGCTTATATGAAAAAAGTTATGAATGTGGAAGAGACGCGGCAAGTCTGTAAGGATAGAGATATTTGATACCTACCCCATGAGGGACTACCCCGTGAGGGACCTAGCGTGAAAGTATGCACGTATATATTTCCATTTTTGACTGGCTGTCCTGTAATGTTAGCTTTTTTGAGTAGTGTCATTATTCGTGTAAATCAGCAACATGTCCTTATATACAAAACAATACACTTCTATATTTTCCCGTGCAAACATTGGTGCTTAGTCATTTTGCGCGATAACGCAGGAAAAATTTTACAATATATGTGATTGGCAAAAATTTGATATGGAATGTGGAAAAAATTTACATATATGTGATTGGCAAGAGGAAAAACTGAGATCCCGAAGAGATAGGCGGAGAAGTGTAATATAGTCCCATACTGTTTTACCGGTTACGTTTATGTCCCACTACGGAATAAAGAGTGGGCCTATCTGCACACCGAGTACAAATGCAGACTTTGAAACACTACTAGAAAATTTCAAATTAGAATATCCAATAGTACCCAATCGGAGATTCGAACCTCTTGGACGACTCTCGCGCTCGCAACCACTCAACGAACGAGAGTCAATTAAGTATGAAGGAAAATGACTATTTTTAACCACAAATTATCTTCAGACATTAAGTTCTAAAATCTGACTTCAAAACAAACGGGGTTAATAAACTTTGATAAGAGTCCATATCTTTAGTTTGTAACACATTTTCTGCAAAATTTAATTTACTTAATCTGTATGTCTTTTTTTTATTGCTTGTATTTTTGCTTACTTTCCCTAAAAAACATTATTGCAAGAAGATCGCAGTTTTTATGAGTAAGGGTATTTCCTACGCGAATTGCTTATGCATATCATCGATTACGATCGAGAATCTCAAAATAACAAATATAAATATTCTTTATTGGACACCAAAATAAGCAAACATACACAGAACACATTTAAGAGTTATTATACAATAGCCGGCCTTATCGCTAACAAGTGATCTTTATCCGACAGCCTTTGGGCAGGAGTTCAGAACGAAAATCAGATACGGGGAAGCGGTGCACGAATATAAATATTGAATAAAATTTCAAGTATGCATTTTATTGTAGCGATTGTCGAATTCCTAGAACCATGACTTCAGCCAGATATCATATCTTCTCACGATCCTGTTACGCCACGAAATTTTTGGTAATAATAATTGTCAATTTCACTTTTGCTATATGTTTGTAACCATGGTGACAAACATTTTGAGTGCGCTCAATGAACTAGGCAGTTCAACTTATAATAAATAATTAAAACTTAATACATCAATTCAATAACCGGAAAATATAAGATGGAACTAGTCTCCGATTTTAGATTGCATTTAGCATTTTTTTTCGGTTTTCGTATTCTCTTGAGCAGACTATTTTATGTATACCCATTTTACCTAAAGAATATAACTTACAAAAATCTTACAGTAGGTACCCCGGAAAAAGCATTATATTCCATAACGATTAATCGTTACTTGACGTTTTTTAGTAACGTAAGGAACTTCTCTCCAAAAAACGAAAATAGACCTCAATAATATTCCATTTTCTATCTCTTAACCCCACTCGGTCCCAACAAATTTATAACAAACACGGCTCTTAACAAAAACATGCTGGACGCTAATAAAAAATTGTATAACAATTATGGCGATGTGAGGCTAGACATAGTATTATCTTTGACCAAGTTTTTCATGCTAATGTTAACAAGTTTTTTCGCATTCGGTATGAGGTAATTTATTTATTTTTAAAGAGCTCATTCATTTTATAAAATTGGTTATAACATTTTACTAGATAGCAATCACAGCTGCATATCACATGAATGGTACTAATAATAATAAATTTATAAATATCTTAGGTTTCCCCACACCGGCCATTAGATCCCGAAGCATGCAAAGCCTGTTCTGCGGTCACGAAACGGTTGATAAACTATATATACATAGGTATTTACAGATGAAGATATATAGATTTGCTTACACTCATATATACATAGATGCTTACACTCATATATAGAACGAATACTTGTGCTTTCCTCATTATGAAAATATTTGTCATGGGTGAGAATCAAACCGATTACAATTTATAACCTTATAATGAATTACCCGCATAATTATAATATGTACAATGAAACTTGAAAATTTCTTGCTTTCCTGCATTGTGTCCTGTTTACGTGGCCTTTGACATGGCCGTTCAATAAATTATTGAAGGAAAATAGTTACAGCAGATGACTAAATTGTTAAAATCACTTGGACTATTTCAAACATGAATTACATTATGATAATACTTGGAACACGTAGTAGGTACTCGATCTTAAAACATGGCGGTGAAACAGGTGGTGTGATGTACATACTTATTACATACTTATATTTACATACTTATATGTACATATTTATACATTGACGGTCTAAAATTTAACATGTCTTTACAGAAATGTTCTTACAATACCATCATATTTAAAACAATACCAGAAAAGAC
>DWEI01005913.1:0-10463 GCA_018245875.1 Mysoria ambigua | reverse complement strand
TTCGACCCGGGAATCGAACCCGGGACCTCTCGATCGGCAGTCGCATCTGCAACCAACACGACCAACGAGGCAGTACAGGCAGTACCTTATATTTACTGTTGTACATATGTATTGATATTATGTATTTATATGGTTTAAAGTGTTAACGACTAAAGTGAACCCGTAGAAACTTTTTGACATGTAACAAATAATAATTTTGCTTATTAATAATTTATTATCATTCAAGATAGGAAGACCAATAGTATAGTACTTTAAAACTGTATGTAATATAATCATTTGTGCTAGGATGTATGAGAGGTTTATGGAAGATATGTCTTCTCTGTTGGGATGTGTAAAAATTTGTTTTATAATGCGGATGATAGAATTGGGGGAAAAGCGACGTGTCGCTGGCGCTATCGCGCGGAACCGGTTTGATTCTTGACACAGACCAGTTCGATGTAAACAAAAAGCCGATGAGCGGAGTTCGTTCCGCGAACCGCATTACGCAACGTATGAAATAAGCAGTGGTCGACTGTACCGATAGTTTTATTGAATGAAGTGCTACTTATGGCGATGTCCTCTATGGTAACTGTGGTTCGACTCATAGTAAGGTAAGATAACGTAAGATTAAACCCACGCTGACTAGGTTTGGATTGATTCACCACTTAGATTTAACAGAATATTATGGAAGCGTGCAGGTTGTCTCATGATATTATTCTTCGCCGTTAATAATAAAGTATAATAATAACATATTAATATGGATCCGTAAAAACTTTAGATACCTATTTTACGTTTCAATTTATTGACTTTTAACAAAGGTTTTTTAGGCTTTACGTGGTCTTTACCTTGTGTTTGCTAATACACTAAGGCAAAAAGACGAAGATCTAACTCATAAGGCCTTAGCGTCGCTGTTGAATGTTTGAGGAGCAAATATTTAAATGGTTTAAAATTCCGAATAGTGCCGGTTTATGACCAAAATAGATATGATCAAATTTAATAGGCATAGGTACATATACTTTGTTTATCCTCCTCGCAATTCATCATCAGCCTATTGCAGTCTATTGCTGGTATATGCCTTCCCTGAAGGGTTACGTTCAGATTGCCCACGTTGGATATAAAGGTTGCTACTGCTTCCCATAAACGGCTAGGACATTTATCTGTCTGCTAACCCCGAGCTTTCTCGCCCACACCTTGTTTCCCGGTCGAAGAATGTTGGTATTCTTATTCCGCTCCGACGAGGAACTTTTAACGTGTACGAATTTGATTTTCTTATTATGCAAATATTCAGTACGTACGCACCGTCAGTCCAAATGAGAGTATTTACACTAATAACCACATGACACATTGCATCCTTTTTGTGTCGTTCAACTAATGGTTACAATTACAAATGACACTTGCACTACACGCTCAATACTGCGTTTTAAATGATAGCATATGTGTTATATTACACTATTAGAGTGAAACGAATGTTGCCTAGAACATGCGACAAAAACGCAGGGGATCTTACCTTTTATTTTCATTTGTTTCTTCATAAAAATAATCCACACATGACCTACATTATATCAAGTGTCATTGCAATCAGAGAAAGCTTACACTTAAACCACCTTTTCTCCGTTAAGAATGCGCCGGCACGTCTGTAAGTACTTACAAGTATGGGCATTGGGTGTTTTCAACTTGATCATACGTCAGCAAATATAAAATTTATAATGTACCTCAGGCCATGCTCACGCTCTTTAAACCAATCAGCAATAATGGTTTTCTTTAGATACAATGCTTCATTAAACAATCTCAATATATAATATGTCTATAATTAAATAAGATATTGAAATTGAGATCTACCAATTATTACTACATCGCCGTTTTCCGGTCCGGCGATCTCTCACAATCGTGCCCGGGACCGAACAAAGGCTGTATAAATGATTTATCACTGGATTCGGCTTTGTGTAGATATCGTAACTTGTGGCGCGACGTGATGGGACGTCTGCCCACACTGGTCTTGTATCGAAAGCGGCTGCAAGGTCGAAAGAATTGGTTTTAAATTGATTTTTATTAGCCGTTTAGATTGATTAGGATAATAGTAGGGCGCATCGCTACGATCACAATTTATAGACGTGGGGATATTTCTAATGAAAACGTGCAGTTAAATTGACTTTGTTCAATTCTAATTAACGTTAATGCGTCTCATCCGAGGTGAGAAATAAGCTCGCATTTGATGTTTATTAGAAAAAAAAAACTATTAACATTTACGTATTACACAACAACGTATTACACAAACTTTTCCGTCATGTGGTAGGCTCTTGTGTAATGTCATGTGTGCTCTTGAATGTAAAACTAGCAACTTGTACCTCTACTAAACAAAGGTCATATGATTGTAATTTATCATTATGTTAATAATATGTTTATAATTAATGAAGCATTATACATTTGGTAAACAATTGTCATCAGTAAACGGAAGTTTGAATAAAATTATACTAACTATACACTAAGACAGCTGTGTTCGGATTTTATAACTATAAATTAATTAAGGATTTGTATAACCCAAGTCTGTTCTGTCAGCGAATAACATTAGAAAATCTAAACAAGCAGCTGAAATATTATAATAAACCTTTCATCGCATCGTGAGACTCTAAACAGACGATAAAGCGGATGCTGGCTAAGTATCATTAACTTTTAACGGCCCCCAACCACTCCAGACTGCATTAAAAACGCCATATACACCGTATTTCATTAATCATTACTTTTTTTGACTCGTGTCGGTAATAATGTAAGTTTATGTGTATTATACGCACTCGGCGTTAGAAATCTGATGGTAATATTATATTTTTCGCGATCATTACATTCGCATTACAACATTACTTGCTGTGTAAAAATGTAAGCTGTAGATCGTAAAATTTTAATTCTATCATTACATTACGTGTTGTTCTTATTCTTATGTAATGTTCATAAAGCAACGTTGTTTGTTTAACTCATGTACTTTAAACTAGTTCCAGTGTTATATGGAAACATAGTGAACATTAAGTTCCTTTGTTGTTAGTGGGATGGTGAGCCTGTTTTGGGACTCGTAATATTAATATTACACACTCATAATATTAATATTACCGATCTCTCACAATTGCAGTATACAACGGATTCAATGCTCATTGAAGTCTAAGAAATTATAAATCACCTTGCGTATGCCAATACCCATGTTAAATCTAACAATTCCGTGGTAACAATTTTCGATTTTGATCTTATACGCGGTAATATGACTGCCAATGTTTCGACTGTGCGTAGGTACAGTACAGGCAATGCTCGATATTGAAACGCGAATGTCACAAGTAGGTAAATCGTAATGCAATGTTTCATCTAACGGTATCTACTATATATAGGAGCATGCAGGAAAGTTTACAAACACGTTGGATATGTGCCAATTTGTTGACGGCCTGCGGTAACGCAGTCCTGCGCGCACATTGTTTGAGTTATTGCGAAACACGGCAATTTTAATACGATATTTATATTCAAGCCAGCGCGAGCGGTGCAGATTTGGATTAAACTCTTCTTCAAACTGTGACCTTCAAATGGAACTTTAAAAGGATTAATAATGATGCTAGTAATGATTTTCATACTAACCGAACCTTGATCTAATTGTATTATTTTAACTCTTACGTGATTTTTTTTAAATCACAAAAACTAGAAGTTACTAATCGGTCCTTTATTTTCTTTTCGTTGGCCAATTCTTCCATGAAAAGTTCGTTTCGTTTCGAAGAAAATACAAGCCGAGGGTGACATTCATTCGCAACGATTGAATTACGAAGTTTCTAAACTTTGTACTTCATATGGGTGTGTGAATTCGTACTGGTCACGGTGTGAAAGGAGCTGAAAATACATAGTTACTTAAACAGTTTCCAGGTGCCTTCCTAAGAACGAAGCACTGTTACATAATATTACGTATGGACTTGCAAGGATATATGACCTTCCGGTGTGTTCGATTCAGTATTATTACCCCAGATTACCCTAGTATAATATTTGAACAGCTGTCCAGCGAACAAACACCAACATTCCTACCACAAATATCAAACAAAACGTGCTTGAATTTATATGTCATTTCACGAACATAATTAAATTAAAAAGAAGTAGCTACTAAGCATGGTAGTAAAAGTAGCGAACGCAACATCACACCTGTAACCCCCGACAAGGTGGGCAGAGAAGTGGATCTACACTCTCACATGGTGATATGTCACGTAAACGTTCCACAATGGGTTAGGTGATATGTAATTTATAAATATTACCATAACATGCTACATAATGTGGCATCATGTGCCACATGATTACTTAGCATCAGTCGGAATTATTCGTTAGAAGTGTTGGTTTACAAACGCTCCGATTGAGAGGTCCTGAGTTCAAATCCCGGGTTTGGCACAAATGAATTCTTCTAATTTAGGTTTTTTACTAGTGGATCGGAGTTTGAAATTCTGTCGAGGAGTGTTTTCAAAGGGGTTTAACTCAATATCCACTACATGTTGAGTTGGGCCCTTCTGACACCTTTCCATTGACGTACACAAGTGATCTCTGAGAATTCTAAGCGGAAAAGATATAAATAAATAAATAAATGTAACTGGCGAAACGTGGAAGAATACTACAAGCCTCTGTCAATCTCTTTGGATATTACTTTTATAAAATAAAACACATAAAATAAAACACATGCGAGGTCTACGCACTTGGCTAGCGTGGCAGACTATGGCTTTAACTCTCTCATTGAGAGGAGACCCGTATTCCAACAGTACAACGATAAAAGGAACTCGGGAACGTGTTGGTGAACACCTCACCGATGCATGGAGACAGGTAAATACAGATAGACACATGCTCCCATGTGTGTTCTCGCCAGCACTGTACCTTGAATGACAGACAATGCCGTATTAAGGCCGCCCTCTGCAACCTCGTTTTATCTTAAGTAATTAAACGTAAATCTTATATACAGAATAAGTATATAAACTCGGACCAAATTGGTTAATTATAAATGTCTTTGTCTCATTCAGTTAATTTTTAATTTGTCTAAATTGCGTAAAAATATATTTATTATGATTTACACACTCTTTCAAAAAAGTGTCAATTTTAATTACTAATAAATGAATTGTATGGTAGAAAATGCTTTTAGTCCGCGTTTTTTATAACAATAAATGAGAATTAAATAGAAATAAATAAGTTTGTACATTAGTAGCCCTGCAATAGGTTTTTCTATATTAACTTTTTGGAGGCTTTTTGGACCTTGAACATCATCAAGTAGTCCAATATGAAACCCTCTGCAGTTCGGACCTGTATATTAAGTATTATAGAAAAAAAAACATTCTCCATTAAATACTTCGTCCTGACCCTTAGCTAACACTAAAAGTTACAAATAATTCATTTAAGTAAAGAAAACATTTAAGTAAAAATCCACGGCTTTTCCATCCTAAAGAAATATAATAAAACATACGCTAGCTAAAAGGAAGTTTAATAAAAGGCGACGTTCTATTGGATTTGCTTGGAATTTCTTAATAAGTTGTTTATATGAAAAGCTCTTTGTATTTATAATCTATTGAGAGGTTGCACAAAAAATGTTAATGGACATTTGTGAGTTTCCACTGGCAGCACTAAAAAAACATAGGTATTTGTATTAAACAAAAAGTAAATATTTATTACAACAGACCGATAGTTTCCGACGCGACAATCAGCTGTGACTTGAGTTGGTTCGAGTCGATCGCCACGAGTTGTTTAACTTCACTTATTGTTTTCCATATATTACCGCCCCAGAGCCACCATACATTTTATTTCGTTCCACGCCCTTCATTTGCATTTTCGACTATTGACAGCAGGTTCCCCCTCCATTTTATGGTAGAGCGTATAACATAACTCGTGGATCATGGTCATCGGTGCATCATTGTATTAGGTACACTCGCCTGCCGACACTATCAGAGAAATACAGACGTGATGTTGTCATGTCTAGACTAGACCCTTCCCTGTGTTTTTTTAATCTGTTACATCTGATACATCTACATGCTGCGAATTCTGCTATATCTGATATATGCTGTTAATTCATTTTTGTAGATAATTAAATAGTAGCGAAATTATTTGCCAGATTCTTTTGCTTTTAAAAACCTAGATTAGACTAAGAGATAGACCAGTCAGCGGACCACCAAGAATGATGGCCACACCTTTGTGGAGATTTAAAATGAACTGTAAATAAATAACAACAGAGGCTGATAAAAAGATGACGAATTTAGAACGATTTTAGCATCGCTAAAATTCCGTCGAGAAACACTTGATAATGGAAACAGACCCTCAGAATAAATTGAATGGAGATAAGAGTGTCAGTATTATTATCTGCCATCTATTATGTGTTTACGTCGTTGACGGTGACATTTAGATGCGTTGACCCATTTGTCGTCCGATGCCCGACATATCGTATCGCGTGTCCACATCTGCCGAACAATGTGAGCACAGGCACATGCGTGTGTGTTCGACGTTGTGAAAAAAGATACTTCAATATTGAGATATTCATAAACAATATGACAATAAAATAAAAAGATGTTTCTTTCTTTAAAGTCAAACTATTATTAATTGAAGAAACTATATTTAAAATATCACTACCTGGAACAGTTACGGAGAACATCTGAAGGGTGAACAACAGAGGAAATCTACATACCATCGATTTTTCCATAATGTTCTTTGTCCGAGAGAGTAATGATAAAACAATTCGTGACGATTATGATACTGCTTAGCAAACATACCTTACAAAGGTGGATGTCGTGGAATACTTCTCGAATGCGATTTATAAGCTTTAGAAAGAATATTTGCCATGATATAAAAATTCAAGTACAAAAAGAAAAAACAAACTGTAACAATTGTAGTGTGTTAGGAAATATTGATTGCCCGACTCGATTTCCTCTAGGTCGAACCCAAGGTTTATCGGCTTATGTAATGAACATCATCAGAACTTTAAATGGTCTCGAATAGTGCACAATTATTTGAATAAGTACAGCGAAACTTCATCATCTATATAAATTTAAATTAACAAAATTAGCTGTCTCTCTTTATAACAATCAAAGTAGATAAACATATCTAGGCCAATAATGGTCGAAGTGGGAGTCAAATGAAAAGAGAGATAAACGTACAAGCAAATCAGTCTATAAGGATACCGATATTTGGACACTGAGTTCTTTCTGCCCACCCGGTAAGGGACATGGCTTAATGACGTAATAGTAACATGTTAATCTGAGCATACATGACGATACACGTACCGTAACACGAGACGACAGCTCACTCGGTCTTGTAGATAGTCAACAGTAAATGGAGACGACGGCCTCATATAACTTGCAGGTGTAAAAATTGTACTCAACTGCTGCTAATAATAAACCATATACCGCGTAATACAATTCGTATGTTCAAATATTGTCGTGTTCCATTTGAATGATCATCATTAAGATGTGTTTTGGTATATTTTGACCCACGATATATTAAGTCGTCCTTCTCATATTACATACATTATCGAAATTGGAAGCAAATGAATGCGCACGAATATCACTTGTTGTCAAAGATATCTATAAACGTGAAGCAATGTTTCAAAGTAAATTGATAAACACAATATGTCCAAATAAATACATAAATAAATATTAAATTAAGTTGTTTTAATTTTCTCAGTACTTAACTGAGAATTTTATTTTACGAACGAAATTAATTTTATCTTTTAAACGAAATTACTAACGTTAGCTGCGAAAGCGAGGTTCATTTTAATAATGGAGACAATGACTTCGGGCGACGTGGCTGGCGACGTTGCCATGACAACCAAATGATATCGTCTTTAGCGTGACATCGTATCGCGCTACTACATCGAGACACAGACAGTTCAAAAAACGAGATTTTTATATTTTATCATCAGATGCAATATATTATACTGATACCTGTGCTTGGCTGAACGCAAAAACTAAAATATGCAAAAACTATAAATTGTGTGCAATTCGTATCTACATGTTAAATACGATGATGAACAAACTTGACATTTACACGAATCTAGCCACACCTTGAATAATAGAACCAGTCTAACAGTATAATAAATAAAACGCCATCCAACATGGCACATAAATAAATACGTTATTTCTGACTTTATTACACTTGACTGAAACAAAGTAGTTTAGTTGAAACTAGAAATATAATAAGGATAAAATTTTGATTATAAACCCAGAACGTTGCGTGCAGGTCACAACTGTATATGTAACGAAGTTAGCAGAAGCGGGATTAGGTGAATGGTGACCACACAAATGTAATTAGAGTGGACAATGACCCTCGCCCGCACATCGAGTCCAATTGCACAACCACGGACATAATTTGTACCTACATTTTGATATGTGTATATTCATACGTTAAAATATGTTCTAGATGTTTCGATGATAAAATTTCAAAATAACTATTGCGTTACTTTTTCCTAATTGAAAATACGAACAAGGTATAATAATTATTCAAGTTCAGAACATTCACTTTAATTATATGAGTAAAAATGTAACAGGAATTTATCTTTTTTTTCCTCCAGTTCCGTTTAACAGTCGAAGATGAGGAAAGAAAAATTACATATTTACGACTTCATGACGCGTGTTGTATGCTTAACATATCTGTAATTAGAGATACGAGCAGCGGTGTATGTGCCTGCGTACAATGAAGATTAGTTACTTAAGATTCTTTAGCTCATTGGTAGTATAAAACTGAGGAGTTACGACGTGGACGCAATGATAACGAGTACATTTACATAGGCACATATATGAGGAGCTTAAAAATATGTCTGTGTTATGTTTGTTTACACACAGTGTTTGTGGAAAACGGAGAAATTTTATTTTGTCACTTGGTAAGACATAAATATGATGAAAAATGACAAAAACGGAGTATATGACAGCCAAGTAGAAGAATCTATATCTAGTCAGCGTAGTAGAGTGTTATGCCGGCGTTCTGCGGTTGCGGAATGCATTCATTGTGAGGGACGTAAAGGTTACCTCATGTCTGGTGTCTGGCGTTTTCGTTGAACGAACAGAATCCAAAACTATAGGGTTCGCCAGCGTATTAAGTTTCTTTTATGTAATAATATGCACACTAAGTTACTTAAATACATATTGCACTGTTTGGAGTTGAAATGCGATGACAAATCGTGTGTTTCATCTTCCATTAACCAAGTTGATGTCTTGTCGTATGCCTCTCATAATCTTTAAATCGAGCAGAACGAAAAAAAAATGTGTGAAATCACTTTGAAATGTTGACATCTTGACAGCAGCATTTGCCGAATAGCGTTTTTTTACACATGTCGACATGTCCATATGTAAAAAGGTAACGGTTGTTCGAACAAGTACAAACAAGATATAAAAAACAGTGCTGTTGATTAAATTAAAGAATTTATTACCGTTAATGCTGTGCAAAGTGACTAATTGCACGTGCATATTCTAAAATAATAAATATCCAATTAATTTAAAAACTGTAATAATAATACTACAATAGAGTCCAAGGCACACGTGAGATAATAAAAAAAAACTCAATATGTCAAATAATTTGTGGTACAATCTGCCGCTTCGACTCAAGTGACATGACGCCGTCATAGGTTAACAGTTAGTGTTGATTTGTATATACTAATTATATTCTAGGACTGGTTTAAGTGTCATTATTAGAGCGCTATAGCTTTTTATGGGAAAACCTCGTTATTTCCAGTTCCAATCTAAACAGATTTAAAAATCGAAGAAGTATTTCTGACATTAGTATTAAACAACTAGGTATTATTTCCCCTGCCCCCCCTCTACAAACCCTCCTCGTCCTAAACTATATCTTTAGAAGTCGTCCTCGTCGTACACTATATCTTTGGAAGTGTTAGCATCTTTGACTTACGCCCTGAGCATGTGACAGAAGGATATTCGTAAGCACACAACGAGATATAACTTAATCCTAGTCAAGTAGCATTTTTATTATATCTGATAATAAACCCAGCTGTCTGTAAGCTGGTGAAATTATCTAACATCGTATCTAGGTTCTGGCGTGAAAATACAAAAGTTTATTAATTTCTCATATAAATATCTATTAACGTCAAAACATATGAACATTGCAGGAAGTGTCACATTGTTGTCTTTAAATACTCATAATGAAACAAGATATCATTATAACGTCGTAGTCATATTGAGATTTATATGAATATGGGACCAAGGAATCACTTGTTATGCATTTCGTTTATTCTAGAAATAGCGCATTCGCTCACCGAGCTCTAATTATTGAGTGCAATGCTTCATTCACGTTAATCAGAGCGAATTAAACAAGTTAGGATTCATTCGCTCCTAGGAAGTCTGTTTGTAACGTAGCTTCCATGTTGTCATTAAGCAGAGTTTACATTATGTACGTCACCCTTACTTAGCAACAATAAGGAATAAAAACGTAACTTGACGCCTGTAATCCCCGAAGGGGTAGGCAGAGGAATGCAGAACATTCCCACGATTCACCGGTTACGT
>DWEI01005912.1:0-10463 GCA_018245875.1 Mysoria ambigua | reverse complement strand
GGCGCGGACGCAGTGCGAAGGCCATGCGGTGACCGTGAGCCGGTTGAAGTTGGAGCTCGGCAAGGCGGACAAAACTAACACGGAGGCGAGTGGTTTCTGTCCTGAAGCAGTTCCTGGACACGCTGCTGGGCTACGTAGTCGGCGCCGTCGAGACGGAACTTTGTTTTGTATTCCAATAACACTTTAATAGTAAGGCTCATTGCGTTTCGCAGGAATATGTAGATTCTTAAAAGTGGTCAAGTTAAGGAGGATTGAGTCCTAATGTATCTATCGGTCTAACGACATGTCTTACGGATGAACAGGAAATTTAAGTACTTAGTATGAGTTTCCGTGCAATTTATGATATTGGGTTTAAGTAGGTAATTCATGATATTGGTAAGACGATAATAGGAGAGCACATCACTGAAAGACAACCTTACGCTCGACTCGAAATAGTGCTTTGAAAGGTCGGTAAGTAGTAGGTGCAAGCACTTAAATAATCTTAAGGCTTAAATAATCTTTTATATTTTCAAGCAAAACTTGTCACTTCTTATGATTAATATTTTAACGTATTCCTTTTTATTAATGGCAGCAGAACATCAAGGTGCGCTCGGAAGTGGCGGAGCTGTCGTCGCAGGTCTGCCAGTGGAGGACGCAGCTGGAGGACAGCCGGCGCAGGATGCGCGTGCTGGAGGGAGAGCTGCGCCGCGCGCGGGACCACTGCCGGCACATGGAGCGTCTCTATGCGTATGCATCCGCTATGCTCTTTACACTCCCTACCTTCAATTATCTGTGTGGGCTCAGGTCGAATTAAATCTTTCTTGGCTAATCACTTTTGCTGCCTGACTGTATGTAGCATGTAACGTTTTTGGTGTATGATGTCCAAGCTCGGTGGGCTATGGACGCCCACGTCCCCGTGATGTTATAGTGTAATAGTGAGAGTGGCGCAGGGACGAGCACGGCGCGGCGCGCGAGCTGCGCGCGGAGCTGGAGGAGGCGCGGCGGCGCGGCGCGGAGCTGTGCGGCGCGGCGCGGCGCGCGCTGGGCGCCGTGCGCCGCGCGCTGCGCCGCCAGCGGCAGGCGCAGCGGTCAGTGCTGTCCTTCACATACTTTTTTTGACATGCAATATGAACATTTGGCCGTTTACAGGGCAAATAATTGTTTAAGTGATTTGACTTAAACGGTGAAAAGGCCAAATTTTCGCGTCTATTTGTCTTATGTATATACATAATCCAGTGCAAACAGGAATTTCGTAGATAATTCTCAGAGGATGCTAAGATTAACAATTGTAATTTTAAAAATAGCGCTTACAGAAGAATATTAAAAAATTACGCTGAGCAGACTCGTTTATAAGATGGATGTGATAATCAAAGGCATTTATTTCAGTTTTAATATTTAATATTCACAATCATCGTGAGTACAGCTTAGTGATAATGAGTACATTGTGTAATTTTAGTATGTACATGTTTCTGTTTATAATCAACTTTAAATTGCAAGAGTATTTCACGTAAGATTACTTGACAATCTTTTACTGAGACGGTCAAATATTTTACTGAGACTTTATAATTACGCTGGCAATTAAAACACACATTTACTTAATCGGCATTGCGTTAACATTCGCAAATAGGCATTGCAGTCAGTTTTGTAGAAATAACTAGAGAGGTATCAACTTTCGCAAACCAACAACTATAAATCATCTTCGTTTCTTGAACTGTTCTTTTGTCTATTCACTCATTTTAGAACCGATGACATCAGGAATATTATCTTTCTTGTTGAACCATTAACAATTTTTGTCATACTCGATCAGACCGGACATTAATATATTTTCTATTCAGTGAATAGAAAATATATTAAAGTCTTACAAATGTGATCTCTTTATATCCAAGTCTTTCATCATTATATTTGATATGACCATAGAATAAAGACAGAAATTCAAACTGCTAATTCGTTTGAGTATCAACATGGAACACAATAAAAAGGTACATAAATTGTTTATTATTTAACTTGTTACTAAGGAAGACATGCACTTAATATATCCAGCATTATGGATAGTTAACTCAGTGATAACGTCTACATTGTGTGAATTTAGTATGTGAATATAAGCTTGAGCGGAACTATCATGACCATATGCTGCAGGCACTGTGGAACCAACTGGTCCTTTGCAAATATTGAAATCTGAAATATAATAGAACATTAGAGGGCTAATCACATAGATATCGTATAATGTAACATTTAATCATATTTCGAAAGTAGTGTAAATATGTTGGTGAGCATTAACCAACCATTAACACCAATATCTTTAATAGTTAACAATATTGGAGTTAATGGTCTATTAATAAACATGATAATAAATTAACTAAATACATAATCAGAATAATGTTTCTGTACATGTTTGTCACACTGGATCTGTAACGGGTAGCCAGATAGCACAGAGAGATAGCTCAATTCTTACAAACCTGGTGTGCCTCACCTAGATTCTGACTTTTTTCATAAAAGAAGTTTTAAAATATGCCAGTTAAAAAGTCGTTAAAAGTGAGATTATATTTTGCAGCTAATTGCTCTACTGATGCGAAACTGAATTATACCAGAAAATACAAAATAGGGACAAGGCTATGTTACTTACTGAGCCTTCATAACTAAGATTGTGTTAAAAAAAGTGACAATTCTATATAAAATAAAGTTAGTTCAGCCCTCACTTAATATTTATTCAGCTGGTAATCCATTAACTTTTCATTGGTTGCATAGATTATTTTCAACGGACATGCAATTTACAAAAGACGTGTACAATATGCCAACAACATCAAAATCTGTCATAAACTGTGTTATATTTACACTAAATTTGTAATAGTTCATCAACATAGACTCATAACAAGTTGTTATTTGTGTTGTGTTAATAATCAAATAGGTATAAAAAAAGTTAAGTATAAAATAATATATCTTACCCATATTTACTCGTATTTTATGGTTCGGCCATACATCTTTCTTAAAACTCATATTATTCTGCCCCTCAAGTGATCTTAAATTTTCACTCATATTTGAGCTTAATATCACTTATTTTTATGGTTGACTGGGTTTTCATGAATTCATGGCAACATTTACATTGTGTGGTTTTAGTATATGAAAATACATATGAAATTGTGCTGCACCCTGGATTGGTACGGCTATTCTTTTTGTAACTTTTTGAACTGATCTAAATTCAATAGTAAACAGGTACAATTGTAAAATTATTCTGCGTTTACAGGCAACGTCACTCGTGGCAACCACCTTGTCAAAGATCCTGTGAAAAAAATGAGTAGATTATATTTAAATAACGTAAAAAAACCGTTGTTATTATCAATCACTTTAATGCAGCTATGAATTCGTGTAGAGATAAATTGTAAATATAGTAGAAAAAAGTCCAATGTAAAAGTATAGAAATCGGGAAAAAACTAACGCCATTTTGGTTAGCATCTGCCTATGCATTCGAATAGGTGCACGTGTTGGATATATTAAATATTTCATATATATAAAACATGCATAAATGCCTATAATTATTAATAATATAGTAAAAAGTACGTAATTACTTACCAATTGCTGGCAATAATTGTTAACTTGTGAACTACAGCAGCAAAGTTGACAATATAACTGAAATGTTGATCGGAGCAATGCCGGAGAACAAATGGATCGAGTGACTGAGTTGTGTGGGCAATTGTCTATTCAACGGCATAATACATTAACGGTTAAGCAATTAAGCATAGTTTACAATAATTAGTGTAACTGAACTAAATTGTCAAAATGTATCGATGAGCCGTTGTATTGACAAATGACATTCCTTCAAAACTTGGGTCTTTCTAGTTGTGGATTCCGGTCATTCAGTCATATAAAATTCAGTTCAGTCATATAAAATTTAATATTGGTAGAATTAGTTAAAAATACCCACCTGTTAATAGGAATTGACTTTTATAGAAGATTTTTGATGATCTACTAATTAAGATGTTTGGATATAGGATAGAATAGATGGAATATATAACATAGATTTGTAGTTAACTTATAGTAATTATTAGAGTATGTTTTTATTACATTTATCTGCGCTTAATTATGTTAAAAGAGAGCCTATTGACATGCCTTGATAGCCTATTCCATAGTAGGTCGTAAAATGTAATTGGAGGAACGGACGTAAATTACACTAGACTATACCTCTCTGTTTTTGATTACAGGCGTAATCTTAGGTTCTACGTTACGTTACATACATTAAATATAAATTTTAAACCCTTTTTGAATATTTGTGTGTAACTGCCCATTATTTGTACCAAGATTATTTATTCGATTATCAAAATTGTTCCGCAGGGACCAAGAGCAGAAGATAAAGGAGCAAGACCATTTAATTCGAACCCTACAACATTGTCAATCACAATCCGAAATTGAACAAAGTAGCATTAGTGAACCTTGTTGTTCCAAATCTATTCCCGTGAGGTTAAAACGAAGTGAACGCAGCCACATGGGAGTCAACGAAAAGACGAGTTGCTCCAATTGTCCGTCCATAGAGCCAAGGATGTCGGACGTAAATATAAGTGCAAGCGAAATAAGCAGCGGTCAGTCAGCTCCGACACCGCCTAGAAGATTACGGAGAAAACCTTTATGTAATAATCGGGTGAGTAAATTATGTCATGAACGTTCGGTACCCGTCTAAAATGTTCCGTTTAAGCCCAATCAATGGAATGTGATGCTGCTATCGAGATAGATGGAAATGCCATGTGATGAGCAGGTAATTTCACTTGATAGGCGGGGATACCCTATTCTGAGACACCAGGGTGTAATAAGAGGCGACTAAACCCGGTACTGATTGATCGCGATATGACGCGGTCTGTCTAGGCACTAAATGTTCTGGCAGCCTAGGCGACAGGCCGTAGGCTGCACAAACAGGTAGCAGCTGAAACTGTGCTTTGCGATTCACAATTCGTATGTATAACGTGGTTTTAATTTATAAAAATCCCTGAGGAGAACATTATCTCTGAGAAGCGTTGGTTGAGATCTCTGGTTGTAGCGCGAAAGAAGGGAAGGAAGTAGTTACACATATCATTCATGCGTAGTTCAAATTAATTAACATCCTAAAAAGGATTATATCCCTATCGTAACCATCGAATTTTAGAAACTCTGAATGCCTAAAATTTTCATAGAGGGACGTATAGTGTTCCACTGTCAAAAAAAACGTACTCAGCGAATTAAAATACATAAAATAAAGGGCATGACCTATTTCTTGATGAGTATCAACTTAGCGCTATGAATAGTTAACAGTTGGAAATTTTATTGGATATTTGCCGTAACATTGTAAAACTTTTGTTCATATTTAATTGTATTATTGCAGCATTGTCAATGGCCATCATACCACGAAGTCTCTTCGCAGCAGCCGATGAGGGCAGATGTGAATACAAGAATATCACATGAATATATTTGTCCTTGTCCTGCGCTTGAAACTGTATGTGCATAATATATCATAGATTACTAGATATTGTGTTATCTATTATTTATGCCTATTATATATCTATCTATGCCTATTATATATCTATATATCAAAAATGCCTGGACAATTTTTTCGACAGTCTGATATAAGTAGTGCCAGGGAAGCAATCCTCTAGGGATTCAGATGCCGCCCCCGTAATTGATGTTTAAATTTCATTAATTTAAAAAATGCAATCTCGAATTTCAATTAGCGATTTTTAGAAATCCATGAGTCACGTCAGATAATTTAAAAAAAACTATGTAAGGACATGTCAAATAACTAGATTACATAATTTTCATTTTAAAATCAGCAGAGAGATACCTCCGCAACGGATGAGCTACTGGAGAGAGTGGAGAGGACGCGCGCCGCGTTCGAGGAGGCGCACAGGCGTTGGCGGCGCGGGAGCTCCAATGCATAGAAGCAGCTTCAGAGTGGACTACCTAGACTAGTGATGTTTAGAGACGACGCATGTCACGATCCAGTTAATACAACGTGAGGTAGACACTCTGTTAGGTGAATTTGAAAATAAGGTTATTATAACCGTATACATGTACCTTTTTTTATGATTCCTAAGTTTTTTTTATTATATTTTTTACTTTTTAGGAATAATTGTTCATTTAATGATCGTTACATATGACGCGCATTTATTAGTTGCGCACTATATTTATCGTCATTTACTAGTATTACTTTATATAGTAATTTATTTGTGATATTTCATAATAAAGAATCACTTCGTTTATGTTTGTCCATTCATTTATACACCTCGCATCTAAATCATATCCTCAATTGATTGTCATTGACTGTTTTTTTCTGATGTGTCAACCCTAAAATTTTACGTATGGTAGTACATTTTATGCAATACGTTATTCATAAATACGCCATTTGATTGACACGAAATGACAACAAACTGTTAAAGTTACACCAGGTTGTCACCTAGAGTTTTTTCTTATGGCAATAGTTCTTTCTTATGGCAATAATAATTTCTTATTAAGTAAATTTTCATTCACATTATGCCAATAGTTAACAGACTTGTAGTTAAAAAACATTATTTCATTCCGATGGCGTGGTACAGTAAAGTGAAATTTCATTCATTAAAAAAGCTGTATAATGTATAAGAAACTATATTTACAAAATGAATATAACATAAAAAAATCACAACACGAATTATACAATTAAATTCATTAGGTATACAATGTTGTACTTTACACAATTTCTTTAGGCTGTGTAATATTTTAAACTAGCAGACGGACTGATCAGCATGTTAATATAATTAACTTCTACAATTACATTTAGCCTATACAATATGTGATTACTGTGATTTTAAAAGTTCTAAGGGTAAGGGGTGTGTACATTACTCTTAAAACTTCAGAAAAGTCTGAATGTCTCCACCTAGCCTCAGACACCGCTCCTTTGGAGCCTGTACAAGTTACTATACTATCGAGATCACATATAAATCACTCGAACATCATCAGTAATATTCACATCTCATCTTCTTATTTCAACTGATAAAGTATGCGTTATATTTGAACTATCTATTAAGTGTAAAATATAAGTGGGTGATTTTTAATTGTTGAATGTATTTATAAGTATTGTCAAGCTACTATTGTTGGTGCTAATTTGTTTCCGGTTGAGAACACTTCCCTAGTACTTGTTAAGGGTAAGTGTAGAGCCATCTGTCGGAGAATGACGCTTAGAGCGAGTTGACAGTGTTTTGTTTCACGCTCAGATGTTAACATTGAAAACATTGTTAGTGGTACATGTAGGATAATCTGCAGTCAGCCGGCTGGGGTCAAGCGTCACTTGGTCCAGCCGCGCCACATGGAGGCGAGCGACGCGGCCGCCGACGTCACCAGCGAGGGCGCGGGTGCGGGCGGCGTGCAGCTCAGCTCCTCCATCTGCCGGTCACATCGCCATCATCAGCACACTTTTATTTCTCCACAATCGGACACAGATGTCCTCTAAGAATAAACTAGCTCTAGTTTGGAGTTTAGTTTTGATCGCTACGTTTTGGATTGTTAAGTGAAAAAATATTTCAAATGAGCCTTGACACATTATATATAATGTTAATATAGCCAGAGGTATGGTGACAATAGGTTTACCTCAGCCGTTTCGGGCCAGTGCAGGTGTTCGGGTGGCTCCGGCTCGTCCAGGTCGGCGTCGGCCTCTCCGGCCGCCCACTGCCACCAGCTCTCCAACGCCTCCACTCTGGCATAACTATACCGTTATACGTTGCGTTTGCGGTATCGTTCTCGATACACTCGGTATGAGAGTTAGTAAAATCAAATTAACAACATTGATCTCTGAAGAGGCTTTAATATAAGCTTCAGCAGTTACGTTTATGTCCCATTATGTAATAGGCCATCAGTGTATGATAATTATGTAAGGTGTATGATAACGCCTTATAGACTCAGAATCGAGGACTGTGTTAGAAAAATCTAATAGTGCCCGGCCATGAATTGACGTTCAGGACATATCGTTATACGACTGCATAATTTCCTGGAGGGTCAGTGCTTGTATAAGCGGGAGCGGTACTGAGATGCGGTCACCTGCCGAGCATGGGCTCGTCGGCGGCGGCGGCGACGGCCAGCGCGTGCAGCCCCGCCAGCGCGGCGCCGGCGGCGGGCGGCGGCAGCGCGGCGCGCGCGCACAGCGCGGCCGCGCCCGCGCGCCCGCGCCGCGCGCCCGCCCGCCCCGCGCGCCAGTCGCCGTACTCGCTGCGGACACGCACCGCACATATACTAACATTTCCGTAGTTTTAGAGTATTCACTTCTTTCTTTTTATTATGTAACACGAATATGACGCACGGGAGTATAGAATGTTCATTTTAGACACCAGTCTGAATAGAAAATGGATGAACTGGTTTGAAAGTGGGTTATCGAAAGAAAAATGACATACAATAACAAAATTGCGATTACAAATTATATACAAATTAAATAAAAAGATGAGTGATAGTGACAAATATGTTGTTAATCACGTCGCGGCGAATGATATTTTTGTTACAACACTGGGATATTTCGTACAATTTTGTATAAACCATTCAGTTACTAATATCATTACGTGAGACAAACCTCAGTGATATTGCATAAGGCAGACGGACGTCCAGTATCCAGGCCAGCAGTACCAAGAGCTGTGCGGCCAGCCCCAGAGCGGCCCCCGCCCGGTGGGCCGGGTTGCCAGCGGGTACTCCGGTCATCGCTGACTCCTTGTTCGCCAATACTGTTAATATTGTTGTTACAAATAAAATCTAAAGATTTTCCAATTATTAATTAAACCAAAAATTTTCACATGTATTAAAAAAATAAATTTGGCATGTATATTTTAACTCAATGACACCTATGTTTAGGGTTTGTTTTATTTTATAATTTAGTCATATGTATAATGCTATGTATGTTATGAAACATGTTATGATAAAATAACGCCATCTAGTGGCAAAAACACTACGTAACTTCACGCTTGTAATCCCCGAAGCGGTAGGCAGAGGAATGCAGAATATTCCCACTATTCACCGGTTACGTTTGCGTCCCACTATGTAATAGGTGGTGAGCCTATTACCATACATCGGGCACATATCCAGACTCCGAACCACTACCAGAACTCTACTTAGAATTTCTAGTAGAAAATTTTCTAATTAGAAAGTTTTGTAGTGTTCAACCCGGGAATCGAATCCTGGACCTCCCGATCAGCAGTCGCACTTGCAACCAACACGACCAATGAGCCAATCAACACACTGCCACATTTTGCAAGTCAGAATTGAGTACCACAGAATTACTGTGAGGTTATTACAGTTACAAAACGATTTCTTACTATTTATTTGATAAATACATACAATCATATGATTTACATTATCTAAATTTTTAATCAACAATAGAAATGTATACACATTTTGTACTAATCATCTCTACTGTCAGATAATTATACTATGTGATGCAACCTTCAGTGTGATTAGAAAATATCACACACTGTGCTTCAAAGATAATATTGTGTATGTGTTGGGCCAGTACAGTGCAAAATTCATGTTTACCCCAAGCCTGTACATTGGAGAAGTCTCCGTCGGTATCAATCCAAGGTGTCACAATATGCAGCTGGGGTCTCCTCGGTGGTTCCTCCTCTTCATCTTCACCCACAAACTCCATGTCTTCTATACTATCACTGCGATAACATGGAGAATATTAGTAAATTGAGTGTCATTGTTTTGTTCTCATTTTTCCATTGTATTGGAATACAATTTTAAAAGACAATCTATCAAAACTGCTTTCTAATAGATCATAATGAATATGGTAATGAATTTTACATAGTAATTATTAATACTAAAGAGTAGTTATTTCAAAAAACATTTTAAAAAGGTGAGATGTTTTCTAATATGGAAGATGTAGAATTCTACACCAATACAATAGTGATAAAAGGGGGAAATGATGCTAAAAAATGATAATAGTGATTGTTAGCAACTATAATGTGCTTTGCAATTTTAAAAGCGGAAATCAAGAATGTATAATATACACTTTACCTGGAATCATAGCTAATGTAAACTGGAAATATATATCTTGTAAGTTGTCGTATTCTTGACCGCCTAAGAGCGGCCAGTGATTGGATCTGGTCATTGTAAAAGCTAATTTTGTTCTGCAACTCCAGCCTTTGTGACTGGGCATGTTTGCCCAAACTTGAAACCCTTTTCTGATACCTTGGTAACTTCAGCCGCAACTCATTATTGTGTTGTTTTAAATCTGTCAGTTCCTTCTTTTTGCTGTCAATTATACTTTTTCTTTGCTCTATGGCTAATTTCAGTAAGTCCAGCTTGTCTCTGGACTGCTTTGTCTCTGTCAATATTATATCTTTTTTCAGTTTTGAGGCCAACAGTTTCTCACATCTGTCCAGTACATGTTGCCTGTTTATTTTCAATCTCATTAATTTCACATGTTTATCTGCAAATCTGTAAGTATTCAAATGATATCACAATTAACATCAAATTCAAGGCAGGTTTTTATTGCTATACATGCTATTAATTAT
>DWEI01005911.1:0-10463 GCA_018245875.1 Mysoria ambigua | reverse complement strand
CAAGACAATGGAATGCTAAACGGAACCCCTAGATGACATGTCAAAACACAGAACCAAATTAGAGGCTTTTTCGTTTACAAATCTTCTCTGACAAGGGTCCCTTTCATGCAATGAGAGGAATCCACGTATTGTGAGCCGCATTCATAATCTTACCCCTTTATGGAGCATAAGAAAATAAAGCCGCACAGGTATAATACGAAAATCACTTTCATTCAAAGGAAACACATAATACACGTATATGTAGCGGATATTTGCAATCAGAGAAAAGTCTGATATTAATAACGAAATGGATTATAAGCGGTTCTCTCTTTACTTTATATTCAGAAATAGAAATCTAGCTTCGTTATACACATATGCATGTATCTTTTATTAATAATATTAGCAACCCCGCTTCAAACTAGTGGCATGATACATTTTATAATAATTCCTTAGTTAATAAAGATCATTTTTTTATATTTCTTGGGGCAAATACCTATCCTTTGATCTATATGTTTTCAGATTACATGAATGATCTTTAGTTTGTGTAGTTTCAATAATTTATTTATTTATTTAAGGCACACCAACTGAGTACACAATATTAAGCATTATCACTAAATAGCATTTAAAAAAATACTTATCATAAGCTAAGTCCCTTCTAAAGCCGTAAACCTTCCCTAAATGCATGCCAAGATACTAAGAAGTTTTTTGTTGATAGTTTATAGAGCAAATATTGTATCATTTTCTAGAACTTTTCAGATTATCTGAACAATTTTTAATTTGTTTCGTTTCAATCATCTTTAGCAAGATCCGCCTAGAAGGATATTGTATATATCGCAGCGGCTGGTTCAACCCAACCGATCGATCGAGCTCAGTGGCATGCTATTGGCGATGACTTTGTCCATCAGTGAACGGAAATAGGCTGATGATGATGATATTTACCTATAATTCCCATTGTGGACACGCCGGTTGGGGATAGAAGTGCACGACTTCTAGCATCGCCCACGCTGTTCCCCGCAGACAAACAGAGCACATTGTCCCTCAAAGTTAGTTCACGCCATACCAAGATCAGATACCACCGGTTTTAGTCTTTTAGTATCCTGGCATGCAATTAGGAGATGTATTATCCATCTAGACAATGATATTAATTATAATATCTTAAATTAACCTTTTGTTATCTTAATTGTTGGAAAGTACAAAAGAATTCTCTCAGCATGTCCATTTTTATGAGTTTTATTAAGAGTATTAAGTTATTTTTGTTTCTAAAAACTATTATGTATAAATATTTATTATTTATAGATGTAAAATTGATAATGTCACCTTGTGGAAACTGAGAGCTAAATCATTAATTTTAGCTGAAAGACATTTTAACAAAATATTGAATCATGGATGTAATAGTCAGGGTCTTTATTGGGTAATCCCGTTACGAGGGCATGAGCCGATCCGTTAATCACATTCACGTAATTCGGCACGGATGATCCTCGATGCCAGATAAAAATTGATCACCTGTCAAACGACAATCTTTATAAAAGGGATTACAGTTTCAATAAATGTAAAACCGTTAATGCCGTCATGCAGTATCAGGAAAATTTTGGAAGAATTTAAAACATTGCAAAATTATCTTGAGCTTGTTTGTTAAATTATTTGGCTATAATTTATTGTACACCACCTACTTCATGTTATTTATCCCCGCAATTCCTAAAGAGTAGCTCTAATTCAAAACATAATTTGCCTTGGGATTTATAAATCAAGAGTGTGGTGCGATACAAGGAATTTTACTTACATATATTAGCGAAGGACAATTGCATTCTCTGGCGAGTTGCGACGCGGCGTCGCGCCGCGCTCGCTTCGTGGATTCCTGACGTGGTGATAAATGACTTTGGCAAAGTGTCGCGTCAAGTTTGCTCTAGCGCAACATTTGCAGAATAGAGGGTAAAATACATGCTCAATTCTCTCTCGTTACAATCTACCTAATCAGTATAATACGAAACAGATCAAAACACTATGGACCATTCATGTTCTGTAGCGTCAGTAGATATACGCATAAGTCAGTCAGTAGATATAAATAACAGCCTAAAGTTTTGGGAGCGGCAAAAAACCCTCAGGAAATGTTTATTGTCTCAGTTTTATACACACTAATGAAGATGATAATAAAGTAAAAACCATAGTGTAAGCAAACCTTTTTATAAATAGAAATCTTTAATTTTACATAAACTCTGAATTTGTAATGTTATTGCAACACTGAAATACAAAATTGTTTCCCCTCGTAGAAATTCATAAAAATCGGTTCAAGTTTCAGGAGACTTCGTCTCTTCCGTAGTGACAAATTACAAAAAATCTGTAGGAAAGAAAGAAACAAGACGTTATTAAGCATCGGGTCATTTCCTTCTCAGAGAAGTTCAACGATCCATCACGCGTAATTGCTTCAGTCCTCCGAGTGGCCATCTTCACTGTTATTTGATTATTACTTATTCATTTCTCTTGTCTACCTCGTTACGTCCCTGGATTATTACAATTTGTTATTAATCCACTGAACCAAATTTTAAGTCTTAATCAAAAATCATTTTAGGACAATTTTGGCACAAGCGGCAGAAATTGATAGTAATTTTACTCCAGGAAAATTAAAAGAATAATTATCTTTTTCATTCAATCGAATAATACCTTCTCCTTTGTTTTGTATATATTCAAACGGAAACGTTAGCTTTCTGTTGTCCACCTGTTAATTCTGTAGGTAGACATATTCTTAATCCCTAAATCGTTACATTTTGCGTTCTTTACATGGTTCAATCATTGATTTCTCCCTTTGACGAAGAATTCCCGTGAAATGGCACAAAATCAGCGTCAAACTCAAAATTTTGGACGTCCGTCAAACGTGAGCATACAAACTTTGAACTGGAACTATAAACGAATTCACTAACGAGTGAGAGCACGTTTGAGAAATAGGGTTGCAGTAACTGAAAAACGTAAACGTAACAGGGTTTGCAATATTGCATACATGTCAATCGGGCCACTTGTGAATGATTTTTTTTTAAATAACCTCCAACAGAATTTAACTCTTTCAATAACAGTAAAAAGATCAATGGCAGATTATTTGTGCGAGAATAAAACAATAATCCCCGATCTACCGACACGTTACTAAAGAAAAATATACCGCAACTTGCAGTAAAAAAAAGCTTAACACCAGTTTCCGTTTGCATTATATAACGGTATATATATACACACACAACGGTCGTGAATTGTAAATGTGGATATTATTAATATCCGCCGGAAACGGGCGATTGTAGTTGACGGGACTTAACGACGAGTTCCTGAAGCCTCCATAACTCCGGCGGGCGGCAGCCCTGACGAGATCGCAGGCCGACCTCTGTAAAACGAGCTGCTATTTCTTTTTAAAATAAATGTTCTCCACTTTTAACATAGCATGTATATCACCTTTTTATTCGGATTTTGCGGTATAGAACTGTGAAAGGTAATTTTTAATGTAGGCTTACTATATTTTACGGTCATGCTCTCGGCAAACAAACAAATATTATTATACCATGGCGCCCGGACTTTTACGGATTAGTCAGAAAGCACTGAACGCGAAATATCTTTATCCTTACAAACCGTGCTTCTTCTGCTTTTATCATTCTTTTCATTTATGCACGCCGCTTTTGAAGCATTCTGAATGTAGTTTCCATCAGGCAGTACCTGGGCTATTTAATCATTGTTCATTTATGGATTTCATTTTTCATTTATTGTTTTATCAAATAAATGTGATGTTTTAAATACGAGTAGATCAACTTAGATAGTCAGTAATATTTCAGGTGTAAAACAGGGTCTCTAATTACAGCCTACACGACCACGTGAGGTTTATGGGCTCAGGTGCGTTATTGCAATGAGGATGACAAAAATGATTGTATAAGTGCAAAAATGGACAACCCTAATATATGTATTTTCAGCTATACAAATAAAATAACTTTTAAATACAACATAATTATGTATTCTACGGATTTATATACACAATCATGCCCATACACTAACACAAATTTATATATATTCTATGCCATTGTTATCTGACGTACGCAGCACGAGCAGTCAGGTCTTAGCGATTATCAACGCTTCGACATTCGCACCGACAGCAGAACAGTTCGTGGCACAAAATATCCATTTTTACGTCATCCATATAGCGAGCCTACATTCGCAGCACCAGTATAGCAGTGCCTAGGATTCGTATCCGACACCAAATAGGACTTAAACTCCATACGAGCTGTGACAACGAAATACGTCAGATATTATTGCCTCTTATTGCGTGTACTCATCGTTTCATTTAATCAGCGAATACATTAGTACGACACACATCGTTGTTGCGCGTGTCATTAGTTTAACGGACCCGTTAGTGCAATGGTTAGTGGACTTGACTCTTATATACGTGAACGTGGATTCGAATCCCACCCGGAATAAATATTTGTGTGATGAGCACAAATATTTGAAAAAGTTCATATAAATATATATTTATATGTGTATATGTACATTTTCACCCTTCACATATTCATAAAACACGCTCCTTCGGTGCTTACTTTGGGATCAGATTTGTGTGATAATGTCGCAAGATATATAATATATAAAATATATAATATCTATAGTGATATTAGTGTCACTAAGATCGTGCGTCATCCAAAAGTTCAGTTATATATATAAAAAAAATTGCCAAATATTTCGCTTTTAATTGTACATCTCATAGAGATTGTAGAGCTAACTGTACAAGCAACACACTTCTGTATATATATATACATAGATTAACATTTATTTACAATTGAAAATATGTATGCGCGTAGTGCGCGTAACATACATTTAATCTCGTTAGACTGATGTAATGTATAAGCGAGTCTCCACACGAGCACGCCGTAACAAATGAGGGGGCGCGAAGGGTCACGCGTAGGTCATCCCGTCCGTTGTGAACCTGCTGAAGAAAGTGCAATTACCTGTGATGGATAGCGCCAGTTAGATACGGTGCCAGTCGAACAATATTACTTTCTTGTCTTCGGAAAAACTTTGAGAGAATAGACAAAGCCCAGCTCCTCAAAAAATAGTCGTAGTAGTCAAGTGTATGTTCATACCTGACATTTATAGATTTTGACTGATTTTTTATAGTATATCTAACAACGACAATGGTTTTTAATACATATTTAATCAAAGCGTTTTGTGAAGCAAATGCGTTTGTGCGCAAAGCGCATACGTAATATTGAACGTTAAGCCAGTTGGCAATGAATTGGTCAGCGATCTCATAAACTTTGGTTTATATGAATATTGATAATAATTATAGACTGCAGTAACCACTAATTATCATAATTGGAATATTATCAGATCTGCAATTGGATTTATCTCTTGAATTACGATATTAATTGGATCTTATAACATTACTGACTTACCATTTTAGTTTATAGATTATTTTATATACATATTTATTGTATTATAATATTTCATGGTTTAGCTGATTATTTGTTTCAGTAGTACCTTTTTAATCTTCCGTACCTAATCTAACTTTTAACTTTTTCCATACCCAATCTAATAAAAATTTAATTCAACTTAATAAAAATCTTACAACCCATAAAAGTGGCAAGCTATAACAGCGATACGTCAGCTATAATTACCGAAAAACTTACAACAATTCAAGCAAGCATTTATTAGCTAGAGGACTCGGATTACTAAACAGTGAAGGCCAAACTTCGACGTGATGAGGTGATGAAATAAAAAGGATGTTTTTGATGATAATCATGAAGATGATCATTATGATGCTGACAAAAACTTATATGTATAACATCATTCTTTTATGTATCACTGAAGTACGTTTAAAACGAAAAATAAATTATACACCAAAATGCTCCCAAATGAAATAACCCTCGAGGGGTTCCGTGACGTACAATTTGCAAAATTATATTTCGTTTCAAGTTTCTTTGTTTCATCGTCAGACGAAAATGTGTAATAGGATGGCCTATTATCAAGATGGATTTGCGGACAAAATAAAAATCTGAATAAAGGATAAAACATTCCATTCAACTATTCTTTGAAATGTCTTTCAGTACATATATGTAGACAATTGTATTAGTTTAATTCTAAAGAAAAGCAAATTATAAAGTATTGTAATATATTATTATGTATACTATTTTTACGACTTGTTGTATAGACAAACTATATTTATATATCTATGCGATGGAAGTAGCAGCGGATTGGTGATAAGATTTCTAAGCGTTTCCATTAATTCCTTAAAGTGATGAAGTGTTGGGTAATGTCGTTACAACTGCGAAAAATAAGCATGAAATACTTGGTATTAAAATACATCGTATTTTAACTAATCAAAGGTTTATACCAATTATATGTAAATCTTTTTAGTAATTTTACTTTTTAGTCATTTTTAGATACGAGTATCTTTGTATGCGGCCAAAAATATATGTACGTATATGTAGTTATGTAGTCGTTGACCTTTGGCATTTAATTATTTTTGGCAAAAAAATAATACATTGATAACGTTTTAACATAACATAACTTTTGTGTTTTTCCGAAGGGGAAAGCAAAAGAGTTTAACTCTTGCATATTTCACCTGCTGTGTTATAGGATCGTCGCAAGGAATAGGAGTCAATGTTTTAGACTTGAAGTTAATCGAAAATTAAAGCGATTTACATAATATACATAGCCACGTAATATTGCGCTTGTTATTCCCGAAGAGGTGGGCATAGGAATGTACACAATACACTCTGACAGTTCATCGGGTGCGTTTACGTCCGTGATCCGCGAGTAATATTCTCATACGAAACAAAAGAATATTCAAAATTTAATAGTAATATAGGTAGTACCAAATTTCAATCACGGTAGGTATATGTGCTGCGGTTTTGGTTTTATCCATAACTTGAAGTGGGGCGGAATATTCGCGCGATGATTTCGGTTTTTGCTAGAAATTGTGTTTCGATCTGACATTGACTATTTGATATACTCGTATATATCATCAAAGCCTTTAATTAGTTCGGCAAAAAGTCGGTAACATTTGACTCTGATTTCTCATACTAATATTCTCTTAATAATTCAATCTAATTTGATGAAAAATACAACATATTATTTTTACATATTCGTATCAAGTTCCTGGGTATAGGCAGAGTGCACCAGATGTCAAAACTATTTATCGTAAAAATAAATATTTATCATATCTATCTAGAAGTAAAAATATCTAAATACAGTACTTATACTAAGTCCTCACTTTACGCATCACCTTAACATATACCGCAATGAAATTGATTTAATAATTTGAATAATTATATTATTATTTATAGTGTTCGTTAATTTTTCCGTGCTAGAATACAGCGCCCGGTGCTGGGAAATCGTGGGATTGCCTGCCCAGGCACAAGAACATGCCCTGGACACCTGCTGACAGCGGCGTAGGCGGAGCGAGATGAGTATAACTGCTCAGGGTGCACTTATTCCCAGCAGTGGGCTGCAATAGGCTGATCCTCATGATAACGTTCATGATGATGAAGGTATAGTATTCACAATACAGCGAGCATTCTATAGTTGTGGTAAAAAAAATGGTTGGACATTAATGTCAATTCACTGCTTCCATTTTAAAATCTCCAATTACGTTTAAATGTTATTTTCCTTTTACAAAATGTAAGAATTCTTGTCATTAAGAGTCCTTGGATTTTCCCTTAGCGACTATCCCGTAAACACGTTGTCGAATTACCGAATAGTAGCGAAGTTTCTTTTTAAAATATTGGGAGTACTATTTTGGGAGCTTACGTTTCACGACAAATAATCATTATGAAAATGAAATGGCTACCGAAAACTGGTAATTGAATACATATTCATAAGATGTACTCTACATTATCATTTTATGTACAAACAACAGTGTATATCTTTCGCTATGAATTGATTACACTTCAGTTAATTAAAATTGCCTTAAATTCAAACAGTAATCTGTTAGCGCAATCAAGCAAGTGTACTAAAAAATACTCGCAAATAAAGGATTGTGCAGATAACACTCAACTCCAACAGGCTAAATCTACACCCACGCTTTTATGTTTGTATACTTACATTTCATATAAAACACTGTATTCTAATATTACTATTTCTCTAATTTTAAATGTGGACGCAAACTTGCATGAACGACCCTGGAAATATTTATCATTATCTCACAAACAAAAACAAGTAAGTACCTACTTCGCACTAAACATACCTACTATTTGGTTCGTTATCTGTACACAATTTGATTAGCGAACAACGTGAATTGTATTGTGTTTCGTCAATGAAATCTTACCGATTCGCCAACCTCAGCAACAATAGCTTTAACCCGGATATTGCCTCGCCCAAAGTGTCGAATGTGTGTCCATTCACTTGGGTACTTAACAAGTAGGGGTCATTTCATACATTTCGAGTGCGTATAGCAATGCAGGTAGACTTTAGTCTATTCAGGATTATTCTGTTCATCTAGAATTCAATATTTCCCAAATTCATTATTCAAGAACGTTCATACCAACTTTGATAGTTGTATCAGATCACTAACTTTGTTTATTATTGTCTTATATCGTCATAAAAGACACATTTGAATATTAGTTACGTGGGACGTGCTAATAAAAGGCGGAACAGTGCAATTCAATGTTTTATTATCCATATTGTGTAATCATTGAGGGAAGATATGGTTCTGTCCAAATGGGAAAGATCAAAGCGACTCGTCTTAGAACTCAACATTGGCAAAAGGATAATCTTTATGCTCGCGGGCTCTGTGGAGTAAAAACACATCTCGAATCAGAAAAAAAATACAGGCACGATTCAAATATGATGGAAGTACACAAAGCGTATTGTAAATAGTTTTTAGCCTGTTATCTCGTACGTATAGAAATTTTACACTGAAGGAGAAAACCCAAAAAAATACTCCTGTTCGTTAAAAAAAACATTTGTAGCGATCTACTTTTCTTAGTTCATTACACATCATCTAAACATGTTTATAAGAGGCACATATTAAAATTTAAATAAACATACATTTAACTGGAAACTGTTATCCCAATATATGCTTCTCTATGATCTTATCAAAAGTGAAATTTTTCGTTTCGTTTACCACCATAATGTTGCTCCAGATTTGAATACTCACCCAATTTGGGGAACAAATCGTCCATTGCAGTCTAGTCTACTTATCAAATCGAGATCTTCCTTTTTCAACTTGAAGTCCCATACGTCAAAGTTTTCTGCAATACGTGTTTTTCTCGCAGACTTCGGAATGACAATAATGTCGCGATCGATAGAGTACCTTGAAATATTGACAACATCATGTAAAAATGCTTAGAAATGTTTGTGACAAGAAGACCCAATTGACACAATTTCTCTATTAACACTTGTTCTACCGTACAAAATTAACAACGAATCTTTTGAGGTGGAATTCATGATAACGGAGAATAATGATGGGTGTCTCAAAGTGACGGTGGTTAAATCGTATATTAATTTGACATGATACAACGAGAGAAATACAATAAAACAATGATGTGGCAAACCACTGACGAGAGACGATACCACTCTTTGGGAGAGGCGTATGTCCTGCAAGGACATAGGCTGCTAATGTTGTTGACGAATGTAAACAATTTTGCAAGGCAACGAACATATCATTTATTGCCATGTTTTCTTTGCACCGTTCATATTTCATGTAGGTACTTATAGTATATTTTAATATTGCACTTACAATTTGTCAGATTTTGATTTCGATAGGGATTTTGTTAAAATAACACGCTTAAATATATCTATAAAATCATTTTTCAGTTCATCATAATATATGTATAATATATTAGGCATATACAAGATATACATATTGGTATAGAGGCATTTCATTTTATTTAGAAGGTACTGCATTTCCTTACCTTATCATGACTTGAGCCGGCGTTTTCTTGTATTTGTTGGCTATTGATTGGATGTTAGGATCATCGAACAAGGACGGGTCGTCGGGCTTGGCCCACGGACGGTTGGGGCTGCCCAGCGGGCTGTACGCGGTCAAAGTTATGTCCCTCACTTTACAAAAGTCGTAAAGTTTCTGTTGATTCAAGTAAGGATGACATTCTACCTGTGAAAAAAATTCGAAACATTTTTTTAACATGTAACATGATTCAAGCATCTATTTTAAAAAGGTAAACTTTAATAAGTACAATAATCGTGAAAGAATATAACGTATACGTATTCACATTAGGTATCTAGCTAGAATTATCTAGTCAGTACTTAAACACGATACGTATGTACGAACGTAAGTACTTTTAAATATCATTAACGTACAAATCTTTAACATTTTTCTGCAATAACAACTTAGGTGCCTCATTGCTAGTATTAGTTGCAAGTGCGGCTGCCGATCGATTTCCTGGTCGAACACTACAAAATTTTCTAATTAAGACTTTCTAGTTGTGGTTTGGAGTCTGGATATGTGGCCGATGCATGGCAATAGGCTCACCACCTATTCCATAGTGGGACGTAAACGTAACTGGTGA
>DWEI01005910.1:0-10466 GCA_018245875.1 Mysoria ambigua | reverse complement strand
ACTGGAATAATCCAACCACAGCAATAATGTTCAATAGAAACAAACAGGAAAGGTTTTATATGTAAGCAAATAGACAACTACGATTATATAAATAGGTACATAATAATTTACTGCTCGCCTGCAATTCGCATAAACCAGGGCCTGCGCGTTTAATCAATTTACACTAACCTTGTCATCATTTATCATCATCATTATTATCATCGGCCTAACGTGGACGTAGGCCTCCCCTAAAGAACGATGCATAAGATTTAAATTTACACGCGTCATTAAAAATAGCTACGCTTGACTTTTCAGCTTTAACTTTCAAACTGCAGAGCTTAAAGATCATCGTTAGGTTTAAGTTTTAGTGTATATAAGTTCAAAATTTATTATAACGAACATTAATTCATTTCTAGCTTCACAGACCTTCAAATTTCTATCTTTACAGACCTAACTCGCTTATTTTACATGCATCACGATCTTAATATGCGCACGCTAGTTTCAGAGACTTCAGCATTCCCGGCTAGTCTGTTATACCTAGCACGGCGATATAATATTAAAAGTCAACTGTGAACGTTTGTGAATTAATTCACAATATGATTAGTTTTAATGGAATGCAGCTGCTGGGTAGCAGTATGATACTGGAACGGTCAACAAGGCCAAGGTCTCTGGCTGTGTTACGTAAAGAGCGGTGTTCGCGCGTTCGACGCTAGTCGGTGCGCAGACGCGCCGCGCTTGCGGGCTTAATGCCATGTTGCAGCGGTGACCATCACCATTAGCTACTGATACAGGATTAATATTCATCATCAATCTATTATAGTCCATGGCTGGAGATAGGCGTCTCTCAAGGAGTTATGCCTTAAATCCTACATCGAAATATTATTTCAATACAAAATTATTACCCATAATATTATCTAAGACGTCATATACTGATATAATTCGTTTTTATACGATTATCAATGTAAGATTCGATAATGATAATGAGTTTCGTCGTGTGCGCATATAACGAAATTTTACATAAACGAAACATCACGCTTGTAATCCCCAAAGAGGCAGGCAGAGACTCGGGGAAATATAATGTGTAGTTCACGCCCATAGTTTCCCGTAACTTTTATCCTCGTATCCAGTGAACACGTTGGGTGCTCCAGATGTGCAGTGTACCAGATATCAGGTCACAACTTTGATCATATTTATTTCAGCAGTTTTAATTATAATCTTTTATCCTTATAGGCAATGAGCCAATGAGCTATGTGTGTTCGTAAAATATATGCCATAGTCTAATAGAAAATTATAAAAGCCTCAAAATTTAATTTTCGGGCAAAATTCACCATTAATGGATTTTATTTATTGAGCTGTAATATTATTATTAATTGATTGAGTGCCTAATTTTCGTATATTTTATTTTAATAACTAATTGAGTGACTAATTTTGGAACTTAGCATCGTTATTTTATAGCTTTATAAATATAATGAACTTATATGAAAATGACTGGCCTGCCGGTCGAGACGGCTGGTCGAAAAGTTTTGGTAGATGAATATAATAAGTAAACATTTCTATCAGTCCGTTAGTCGTGTTGGTTGCAAGCGCGACCCCTGATCTGTAGATCCTGGGTTCAAATGGCGGGTCGAGCACGACTGGATGGTTCTAATTTAGATTTTCTAGTAGTGGCTCGAATTCTAAAAATTTGTCCGGTGCAGGGCAATAGGCTCACCACCTATTTCATAGTGACATATAAACATAACTTGGGATACGTTGGAGTGTGCTACATTCTTCTGCCCACCTCTTCGGGGGTATAAGCATGACATTATCAATCCCAGTCCGTTTACAAGCATTCCAGGTGGGCATGTCGTTTCTCATTCATTGTGTTTAAACTAACAATTATTACGAGATTTTACATTGAATTTTCTGATTGACAGTATAATAATAATAAATAACTTTATCAAACTAATGTTGAATCACTACATGTCATTAATTTAAAATTAAATAAAAACTGCGTTACACGTACAAAGCTATATTAATAAGTCAATGATTGTATTGGAACGGTTGATGTTAATTACATAGACATATGTAGTTGGCTATTAGCACTTGTGTCTTGACGAACAGGGATATTATTATATTTGAAATAATTTAAATTATTAACTGTATCGTTGGTTTAATGGTGGCGGTTACCAGCGCCTGCCAAATCAGACCGCTAATCAGTACAATCTGGTTTTGATATCCGGGTCGGACAAAGCTATATTGGGTTTTTTGGACTTTAAAATTCGGACTAGCATGGAACTGGGCACCCACTATACAACGGAACAAATAATTAATGAAAAGTAGGATAGTGAAATATTCCCAGTATTACATTACTCTGCTTACGCCTTACAGGACAGACCGAGCTATAGCTATATCATGCTATAAAACTGGAACCTAGTAATTTCGCTTTGTGCATGTGTTATGAACAAAGAGTTTCCTGCTGTCGGTGACTTATTTTATAAATACCAATAAACATTGCTCGCTCAGATTAAGGAAAAAATTATTATATACATACATACTTAATTGACCTGTTATTTCCAGCCTTCATTTCGTACAAAGCACATTTATGTTTTTACTTTAGCTTCAAAATGTAAGCTAATGCATTTTGTGTGTGTGTGTGTGTGTGTGTGTGTGTGTGTGTGTGTGTGTTTTCAATCTTTCGTCCATATTTTGCACCTATCGATTTAATAACGCGTCTATAATTCTAGGGGAGGGGGAGCTAGGGCGGGCCCCTCGCTCGAATCTGTCTAAGCTCTATTAGGAGTAGCTCGCCAACTTCGCCCCACGAACCCGTCACACCCGGGAACACACAGCCGACCAGACTGCACAACATTCAGCGTTTTATGGCCTTCACTAATCTCCGCTGCTGTGTTATTTATATTTCCTACATTTTCGGTTACCACGCTTCGGTATCTGTGCTGAGTGTAATCTCATTTTTTGTGGTGTGTGATATAATTTAACAATTGAGCATTGATCTCTACCTACCCTGTAAGAGATCCTGCATGATGCTTCAATCATAATAGTATTATAATTAAATGTATAAATAATTAAATGTGTGCCGTTTTATCGTTCTACCATATAAATTAAATGGGAAATATGAATAATAGAAATAACTGTTATTTGATAGTACCACATTGATCAAATCTACAACCGCTGGTGTACATAAAATGTATCAATATAAGCACTAAATTTGTTTCCGCTATCTATCATCCGACAATGACACGAACGGATTCTGTTTCGTGTGACATAACACGCGACGCCCCATGAAGCGATGACACGTGCGATCGCCTACTCCTAGTGTCAGCGCGACCAATGCCGAACTTCGTCATACAGGTGACAGTTGACAAATGATCGCACAGAAATAATTGACTTAAAACGTCCACGTCTGCTCGGTTGCTTCTCTGAATAAAGTCGTACAATATAAGGCGCAGTTATATTTTCTGTTCATATAAGTTTCCTATGATCTTTTTTTATCTCTAGCCTTCATCTCGACGGATCGCAGTGCGTTTATATTAAACATTTCCAAGTTTCAGTTGGTACTCGTTGGTGCTAGGGTGATGTACGACCCCGCACGGCTCGATCTCCGCCCGAAGAGGGTGAATATGTTTGCACTACTCATTTGGATAGCGAAAGAAATTAATCACGCTTTTGTCTCAACTTCTAGACAATAAACCTGTACTGAATATAAAAGAGAGAAAAGTTTTATTAATGAGAAAAAAAAAGGATTACTTATAAAAAAAACCCGCCAGATTTGTTTTATATTAGATTTCCCATAATTGACATCATTACCATTACTTCATTATTGTGATTTCAGGAGAGTCAACTTAATTTGTTCGAATCTTGTCTCCTTGATTGAGATGTTACCTATGTTATTTGTACAAAAAGCATATTGACTTTTAGGGTTTACAGATATTTCCTATGTATTTCGTTGTGTTGCTATTTCTTTAAAAAAATTAATTCATTTTGTTATCTATCGTGATAATTTTCTATGTATTTCCTCATTAAATTTACTCAAAGCAAAGCTCTATCGGAAGGAAGGGTTCATTACAGCATCTACCCTCTATTTTCATTCTTCAGTCATAACAATACTAAACCAGAATCAAATACAATAATTATATACACTATGAATTTTTATTTGATCGAAATATTTAAAAAAATGATCGTTAGTATTACTAATATATCGTCACGTTATGTCCCCTAAGGCAATATTTTATTAATATAAATCCCTTAATAGATTTTGATAAGGAGATAATACCTTTATCTTTTTTTATAGTAACTGTAGTAAAAGTAAACTATTCCCCAGATTTATCGTCTATAAATTACAGCGAGACAAAGCGAAACTTTTACTTTCTTTTGTGCGGAACGTGGGGTGCAGTCGTGCGGTGGATGGCGGGAGAGCAGAGTAAAAAGAACAGTATGTTGTATTATAACAGACTTTATTTTAATAGTCCTGTTTGTGCATACCGTAGAAAACTTCGAATATAATTTCCACTGTCGCATCTACGGCACAACAATATTTACATAATGGACATATTGCTCTATCAAATTATGCGAATTAAAAAATGTAATTAAACTTAATGTTAACTTAACTTACTGTCACTCTTTTACTATGATTGCCCAGTCCTGTGGACGAGCAGCCGAGGCGTCGCCGGCTACGTCTACCCATTCAATTGGGTATTGCCGATACATCTCCTCAAGGAATACAAACAACTAGTATCCCTTTCAAACTCTATAAGTGCGAAAGAAACGGTAAATACTTACATCGTGGGTAATACAAATACACATACATACTTATACTATTCTATACCCTAAAGTACCTATAAGTCCGTTTACAGCAGGGAATCATGAATTCTGTACATCAAATTATTCCAATGCAAAAATAGCATCAAAGTGATTATAATTTTAATACAAAAGTCAAATTACCTGCGCCATGTTGGAATTGCTAGTGGAATTTTAATAATACAATCGGATAGATTGCATTATTAAATTCGATTGAAATCCTGACGTACATATCTTTGAAATGTGCGTTTTAAGGTTAAATGTCATTAGCTAAACAGAGAAGGAAAACATTGTAAACTAAACTATACAGCTTAGAATAAAAAAAATGCTCTCTAATGGCGTATGAAGTCTGCCAACACACACTTGGCCAGCGTGGTAGACGCTGTCAATCTGAAAAGACCCATGTTCTAACAGCAGAACGAAAAAAGGGTCAGAAAAAAAACAAATAAAAAAATGGGATAGAATAAAAAATTAGAATTTTAAAATTCGAGAATTTAAATTTCAAAACAAATCAAATACCGAGAATTTTGTGTGAGTCTTTTGCCTTTGAACTTTTTATACAAATAAAGGCCGTTGAAGTCGCGGCCGATGTCTAGTGTGTGATAAAATCGTTGTCGCATGAAGCTGGCACATCGCCCAGTGATGCGAGCCAATGGCCACGTGCGATCAAACAAATAATACGTTTACGATACGGATCAGGAGTTTAAAGCTCTAATATGTACTTTATACTAAATTATTATTATACGAGCATTCTACCGCTAAAATTGACTTCCTTCGCGGTTGGATGTGGAGACCTGAATCAAGCTCAGTGATGCTCTATTAGAGAGGTACATACAGCAGACGATGGACTCTCTGCTCTGTATACAGCAGTCGATGGAACCAGGCTGATGATTTTGCTGATGAGTACTATAAAAGTAGATAGAAGTAAATAGAATATCCTTACGGATTTATATCGAAATTTCCGTATAAGCCTCCAAAAAGGCTTAATAATGACGATGAGGCAGGGCATTGCTATTCTGACAATTGTTTTCGTTATAAATCAACTGTAATCAGGCAATTTTAAACAATTACCTAGTAAGCAGCAAGATTAAACGATTTACCTTGAGGAATAATTCGCCATGAAAACAAGTAAAATCATCTGTGAGGAAAAAAATTTATCATAATTAATATCTAGGTCGGATGTGGAAAGGTCAGTTCTCATTAACACCGTTATCGCTCCTGTGAATTACGTACGAGGTTTTAGGAAATCTCGCGTTTTTAATGCACGTTTTGCAATTATTACACATTAACCATCAAGGACTCATCGCTAGTGTGCCCTGCGTGCAATAGATAGCGCTACTGGGCGCGTCGTTTAGTACAACCGAATAGTACAATTTGTGAGAGTTTGTTGCTGGTTTATCACAGCCGAGTTAGAGTGGAGTACAGTACCATTTTTGTGCATTATAACGAAATGATGGAGCGTCGGGCGAGGAGCGGCGGACGCGCCTTTTCGATGACGTCACGACCCGCTGAATCACCCGGTCGCACTCACGGCGCGACTGACACGATGCGCGCGCGCAGCCGACGCGCCACTGGTACCCGCCACAACAACCGTAACCGTTTGACATACTACGATTGGTTTTTACATCGAATCTTCGAAGTCGTCACTTTTGTGGTCACCGTTCGCACTGATTCAATGAATTCGCGGGTGGAACGTAAGCTGTGTGTTTGTGAAGTTATTGAACATATAAAACACTTCACACTACGAGAATTCAATTAACAAATCAACGCACGCTCCCGAAGACGCGCGGCGTCGGCTAGCATATTCAAGACGCGTACTCTTTGTTATATCGGTAGCTAAAATCGTCCTCAAGGTTGACTTATGTATGGTATTATAAAAAAAAAACATTATATGCAATTTACAATAGATTAATAAAATTATCAAATTTCTCCACAAAGCGACATCTGTTTGCGAATTTCACGTCGTATGCGCCCTGGAGTCGCGCCAAACGTTCACACATCACAAACTGAAACTTTGTAAGTTATGGTTTATTTAGAATTACTCGTTAACAAATGTAATAAAACGTCGTCTTTACTTATAGTAGTAATAGTTATGTTGCTTCTAACAAAGTAAAGAAAACATTGAAAATTTTCATGTTAAGTGTTTAAATTGAAAAGTTGCATTTTAAGCATTAAAATGCTTAAAATGCATCTATATGTGACAGTTGCTAAACGTAACCGGTGAAACGTGGGAGTGTCCTGCATTCCTCTGCCTACCTCTTCGGGGATTACAGGCGTGAATTGCTACATTGTGGTAAGTATCGAATACAGATAATTTTAGTTAAACATCGCGAGCAGCAAACAATTATGTTCTATTTCAAGTTATCTATGATTATATTATATAAAACTGTAATTGTAAAGTTTTCCTTGGTAAACATATGTATCGGCATCTTTACTATCACCATCTTCATCATCATCAACATCATCATCAACCCCGTGGTCGTTTCTCTGTTTGACGTGAATTGAATCTACTCTCAGAGAAACAAAGCGACGACAATGGTCATGACGCGTTTGCCAAATGCGACTGCTGACTTACACACGCCATAGAGAGCATTACGGTGAACCGGAGAGGGTGTAGATTTCCATATAATATATTTTCTTCATCCTTGTTATAAATATAATATTTAATCATCTAAAACATCATAACTTTATAACTTGCCAGGATTTTAATTATAGACTCTTCTGACTGGAATCTAATGCATACAAGAGTATGGCTTTTCTCGAAAATAACTGCAATTGTAAAATTCGAGACACACTCTTTTGTAATAACAAAGAAGAAAGATGTTATTTCCCATCAAAATTATATATAAATAGCTGTAACGGTTAGGAAAAACAGCGTAAGAAAACCTACAATCCTCATAGTTCTTCATAATATTCTTTAAAGTGTGAAATCTGTCAACCTGTTATGTCTAGTATGACAAACATCACCTTCACCTCGCTCTTAGAGAAGGCACAGGGTTAACTATAATGATAGTAATTAACTTTATAATCAATTTAATTCATGATTACTTTTACAAGTTCAATCAAAAATGAGACACCTTTTATGAAATAGATCTATAAATAAAATTAAACTAGCTCAACCGGTCCATTAATTAAACTGCATACATTTAATGATACGTCACATGTACGATAATATTCATCAAACCGTTAATGATAAAGCTCCAAAGTATGAAAATGTTGTGGCAATCAATCACTGTGATAGTTCAAGTGAATGCGAGTATTATCAATACTTTAATACATCTACAAATGTACTTCGCATAATAACAGTCTGGGTCTCAAAACATAACTAAAGTAATTGCATATCAATCAATGTTGTTTCATCAGCAGCAGCTCTCTAACTGACCAATGGAAGACTAACAGTCCACGAAGAATAACTATTCATGATTCATTCTTGTATGAATAAGATATTTTTCGAAAATAATAATTGCATAGCCGCGCGCGGCCTATTTAGGATTTATGAGTGCGTCCATTATCAATTCGTTGAATCGTACGCAGTATAAATCTGTTTGATTTCATATAAAATTTCAACAACTTCCAAATGTTGCATTGTTGACATTACATCACGTACTGGACACCCATCGCTAGCGGAGAATTCGAAGCGACCGGAAACGATCAGCGGCTTTGACACACGCGCAGTGTTTAAATGGGGGGTTAAGAACCTGCGCACGATATAGTCTGTCTCTTATAAATCATCGCGATAACGCAAGTACCACAGTCTGATTGATGTTCATTGCTACTTATTTGAGAACAGGACACTAAAGAGAGGATCGTGATCATCACCGTGATCAGCCTACTGTTATCCACTGCTGGACATAGGCTATGTACCTAATCACCACGCCGGGCATACGGGTTGAAGATCACAGATTACAAAAAAGGGGCATGGGTACCCAATATAAATGCAAGAGTATTATAAGAATAGGCAAAGGAAGATAATAAGTATATTGCACAAAAAAAAGAACTTCACGCCTGTAATCCCCGAAGAAGTAGGAGAAATGCAAAACACTCCCACATTTCACCAGTTACGTTTACGTACATAACTTTTCACCCCTAATGTAATTTTTCTTTGTCTTTGTGAGAATAAAATATCTTTAAACCTAATAAAATTCAGTTTATAGTCAGTGGCCTGCAGTCTACAACGGCCGATATCTGCAACTACGCCTGAAGGCGGGTAAATTTGAGATCTTTATACTTACTTTACTTAATTTAATTTAGCACAGTTATCGCTTCAAAAAGTGTAGATATTGTTACAAAGCAAGTTCTGTACAAACATACCCACATATTTTACGCGTTTGCCTGCTCCTTTTTTGCCAATACGCACTTCATACTCCCGCGCCGACTGTACTGAAACTGGTCGCAGTTAAGGAAACAATAACTGTTTGTCTATATTTACTTAACAATAGGATCATCTGCTGCGGCTCTCGACACACGCTGAAAATAGACTGTGCTATTTTATTCGTACAATATGAGCTGCAATGCCTATCATTCTGTTTCATAATAACACATTGAGGCCAGTGGATCAGCGTCATGGTGAGTTAAAAGCATTAATTGAGCCGAGTGATTAATAACCTCCGCGGCGGCAATGGGCCACATTTCTATTTCATTCTAATTGTGAATAGCTCTATCTATACAATATAAATGAGTATATTACGCTCGATTAGATATTAGCTACGTTTTAAGAGAATACTGTTTTAAAATTTGTACTTAAATAAGTATTAAAAAAATTGTTTTGTACACTGATTCGTTGACTGCCTCGTTGATCGTCTTGGTCGCAAGCGCGACTGCCAATCGGGAGGTCCTGGGTTCAATTCGCGGGTCGGGAACCATTAGATTTTTCTAATTTAGATTTTCTAACAGTGGTTCGGTGTCTGGAAATGCACCTAATGTATGGCAATCAGATCACCACCTATTCCTTATTGGAATGTAGACGTTTATTGGTGGTAGAACCCGCTGTGGCTCGACTCCGGCAGCACCACCGCCACACCTTTTTCTGCCTTATAACAGCAACGTTAAGCGCTGCTGTGTTCCGGTTTAAAGGGTGTGGTAAGGGAGACATACTTTTTCGAGGCATTCCATCTTAGTCCTCAGGGGTAGAGGCGCACCTGTGGGCGACTTATCTGGGGTTGATTACAGATGTCTATGGGCGGCAGTAGCCACTTACCATCGGGTGGACTGCATGCCTGTCCTCTACTTCCTTATTATATAAAAAAGACGTAACTGGTGAAAGGTAGGAGTGGAGGTAGGTACTACATTCCTCTGCCTATATCTTCAGGAATTACAGACGTGAAGTTTCATCGCTTTAAAGAAACTTCAGCGTTAAGAGAAAGACGATATCTATGAAAGTGTTAATATTAAAACTTGTATCTATAGCAACCTGATATGGCAATATGTTATGTCATTGTCCGATGGACGGGCAGACGGCTAATGATAAGTGGTCAAATAGAAATATTGTCTGTGCGTTGTCTACATTCTAATCTGAGGAATTGAAACCAATATTGTGCTGTTGTATTGTAATTGTTGACTGTGAAATTTTAAACACAATAGAGCGTAACATCACGCCTGTATTGCCCTGAAGAGGTAGCCAGAGGATTGCAGTAAGTAATCCGACGTTTCACCAGTCACGTAATGTCCCAAGTAATAGCGCCCGAGTCTAC
>DWEI01005909.1:0-10468 GCA_018245875.1 Mysoria ambigua | reverse complement strand
GATGTATGGCAATAGGCTCACCACCTATTCCATAGTGGGACGTAAACGTAACTGGTGAATCGTGGGAATGTTCTGCACTCCTCTGCCTACCCCTTCGGGGATTACAGGCATTAAGTTACGATAGAGTTCTATTCCACTGCATCTACGAGTAGCTATTCTGACTCCGAGGAAATCATTTCCGGAATAGTATCATTAATTCGTGTACAAATGTGTGAAGGATTCAATATTTAATTGCTATACACCAAACACGTACTAATTCATCAACAAAGGCCTTAATTCATGTGTTTAATGAAAATATTAAATTTCAATTATTAAATAAAAAACAAATGTTTTGGTCACAACCTGATGAAGCAGTCGCGCCCGACGGCTTATATAACGCTATTTGGAAAAGTTCTTTGGAGGTTTCGCTAATTTTACTCTCCATTCACATGGATACCATACAACTCCGTAACTTTCTAACAAAATTCTTAAGAAATTGTCATGAAAGAAATTTGTTCGAGAAACATTTACGAGAAATATTACTTGCTTCATTGTAATGTCGAACGTTTTAAATGTTACCGTAGCGGTTAATTTGTGAAATAATTGTTTGTCCAATATTAATATTGCGCTCATTACTGTACTAATATTGCGCAATCCAATACTAATATTGCGCAATATTAATAATAATTGCGCTTTAGGCGAGTGTAAATTTGAGATTTCTGCATTACGCGTATGTATCCTATCTTCGATTACGTAATAAGAATACATTTCTGTCTCTTCGTGTAAATAATTTAAACGCAATCTATATGTAAACTCTAGTTACATAGAGTACCTGTTCATATTGTTTTGTTTTTTAGTTTTATTGCTACTTGCCTAGAACACAATATGAAAGATACGGTTAATAATTGTCGAATAAGTGTTAATGGCAAACATCCAATGGTAACAATGATATAGGCAGTTCTAGTCTAGAATTGTATGTAACATGCATTAATGCTTTGGACATATTTTTGTCACTTGACTTACTGAGAGCAAAGAAAAATATGACGGCCTCATGGTTATCTAACATTTTGTTACTTCGCCATAAACTATGGCGACCTGTGATGTTAACGCCAGGCTCAATTATATAATCATATATAAATATAATATGTTTAGGATCGGACGACCGACTTGGAATAACCGTCAATATAGATTATGTTAGGGAAGCGATTCTCAATCAGGGTCCATGTTGGATAGACAATGAAGTATTAAATTTCAATATCACATTTTCCTTATTTCCGCACACGAACAGTGAAAATTTACGTCGGCGCACGAAGTAAAAGTAACAAATATGTTCGGATGGTACAGATAACGGACGTCTCCACGTGTCCCGATTAATGCTGGGCGTAATATACTTTCAATGTACTATGCGCCCAGGATAATAACTAACATTCACATACAAACGACACGTAGCGACGTTTAGGAAAATTTTATATATTGCCACACGCCAAGTACGTTCTCTTGGGCAAGTGACGATAATAAACAAATTGTTGGTATAAAAGGCACTATTGGGAACCGTCGTGTCACTTCCAGTTTGTTTCAACAGCAGCAAGTGTCTAAACATGTCTTTCAAGATCGCACTCTTCATCTGCGCTCAGGTGCTCTTGCTCCAGGTACGTTGACAAAATATCTTTCATATTCGTTCGAACCTCGTCAGCTTCTGCTGCCCAAACCCGAGTTTAATTCATGCAGTGTGGTTCCAGCTGCGTTAAGGGTATGACAAGCTGATAAGCTGATCCGATATTGACTTCAAGTTTAACATCGGATATCTGCTTCATAACGTTTATAGATATGGATTATCATGAGTTAACGTGATCATGTGATAAAACGTATTTGTGACGTTTATTTTTTTTGTCTAATATAATAATTTTTTCTTTTTTTTTTCTCTATCATCATAATTCCTTTTCAGAGCATTTCTGCCTTCGCTTACGGCTATGGCGGCTGCGGCTGCGGCGGACTGGGCTACGACGGTTTCGGTTATGATGGTTTTGCGTATGGTGCTCCCTTCGCTGGTGGCATCTGGGCTGGCGCCTACGGCCCCGCTGAACTCGCTGCCTCCAACGGCCCCGGCCTCGCTATCTCCAGCGCCTCTCCTCTTATCCCCGCCGGAGTCTCCGTCCTATCCGAGAATGTATACGAAGGATCTTTAGCCGCTGGCGGCGCTCTGCCTTTCCTCGGAACCGTCGCCATCGAAGGCGCCCTGCCCACCGCTGGTGCTGGTGCCATCGCTTACGGATGTGGCAACGGAGCCGTCGCTATCACCGCTGAGGATGGTGCTCTTGGTCTTGCTGGACCTTACGGCTACGCTGGCATCGCTGAACCTTTCGGATACGGCTACGGTCTGGCTGAGCCCTTCGGTTACGGCTATGGTCTGGCTGGAGCTTACGGACCTGGCTACGCTGGTTGCGGATGCGGTGCTTTCTACTGAAACGCTCGAAGACTTGAATACTGAAGTATTGCCCTGAAAATAAATGCGAATATTGGAATTTATTTTATGTTTCATTAGAACGAGAATACATTAATTCATGTCGTCCAGTTCACGTTTCCATTGTAAGTGGTGATCTTGTTTATTAGTTGCGACCAGCCATGTATAATAATAATAGCAAGTACAATTTTAATCATCGTTCTGTAGATTAATATTTACTATATAATCCACTCATAATATTTCAATATTTGACACATTTTAAATAACGAATATGGCTGAACGTATCGAAACGATTTTTAAAAGCGATCAGAAGTACAGTTAATGCTTATTGCTGCTGCACTCAGCTTTTGAAGAAGATATTATAACAATATAATATCGTCCCCGATATAATAATGCCTCTCGTCATGCATCAGTACCATTGTCAACTAAGATATACGCAGAACAATTGTTTATTAGTTGCGACCAGCCATGTATAATAATAATAGCAAGTACAATTTTAATCATCGTTCTGTAGATTAATATTTACTATATAATCCACTCATAATATTTCAATATTTGACACATTTTAAATAACGAATATGGCTGAACGTATCGAAACGATTTTTAAAAGCGATCAGAAGTACAGTTAATGCTTATTGCTGCTGCACTCAGCTTTTGAAGAAGATATTATAACAATATAATATCGTCCCCGATATAATAATGCCTCTCGTCATGCATCAGTACCATTGTCAACTAAGATATACGCAGAACAATATCACGTTAATACGAAATGGGACGCTGAATAAAGTGTCGTTCGTAATAAGTGCTATGCTGCTAAGATTATTTAAGTTTTGGAGTTCTTTGTCAAGTAAATATGCTAGAGGTAATCCTTCATACGAAGTCATTAATTAGCGGGTGCGAATAATGGATTCTTGCTCGCGTTATGGCGTTATGCGTGTTTGTCTGATAATTGCTATGACTGGAACGTGTCGAAAACTGTTTTGATGTATATGGTATGTACTCGTATGTATTTGTGAAGTAACATTTTTCGTTTTTGTACCTATGTTTTCTATTAAGATAAATTATTATTGCTAAGAAATTTGAGACTAAGCGACTTTGGGATGATAAATGATAATGATGATAAATAGTAAATCGAACTACTACATGGAACATGTACAACCACATACATAACTAAATGGAACAGCAGTCGAACCTATTGCCATACACTTTGCACGAATACTGAGTCCGAGCTACTACTAGAAAATCCAAGTTAGAAATAGTACTTAACCGATGATTTCGTATTAACAACCTGTTATTTGGTAATCGCGTTTGCGACCTCTTATGCAAAGTAATTTATGTGAATTCCATTTATTAGTAATCCTACCATATTCATCAATGAAATCGGTGTCCAATATTATAACATTGAACACCGTTCAATGTTATATAATATTGAACACCGATTTATCTTCAGGCAATTCTTAGGGCCATAATATGATCGAATAAGCTATCTTATACTTCACTCTCTTTAGATAACTTCTCACAATATTTCTTATCATATTATATCCAGTGACATTAAAATTTAATAGTAGAACACGCTGATAATTTCGTTAAGTTTTGCGCCGGGACTTGAACCCAGCGCTCTCGGACCGGGAGACTGAAATGTGGACCATTAAGCTGTCATTGCTTTTGGATATAGGGAGTTTAACTCGAAACATTAAATTCTTACAACATAAAGATTGACGCTTATATAGTGTATGAGAAAGGATTCAATTTCTAAGCTTTGTATATAATTAATTGTACTTCACAAATATCGACATCGATACACCAGGCGAGTTAATAACATCCAAATGATTAAGTGAATTATTAATCTACATCTATACCAATCCACACTAATTCCTAATAATTACAGGCGTGAAGTTACTAATTCCTAATATCCCTATTGTTAGGTTCACTATTGAGACATAAAAAGGGTTCATATCCGCTGTTCTATTTACCTAATTAAAGAAATAAAAAAACGAAACATACATCCTCTTCAAAAATTAATATATTTAAAGTATGATATAACAAAATTAAAAATTTTAAAAACAAAATAGGTTTCAGTAGATAGCGCCATAACCGCAACCAGCATAACCAGATCCGTAGCCCAGAGGTTCAACGAGAGCAGGGCCGTATCCTATCGGTTCGGCTACAGCAGCGAAGCCATAGGGTTCAGCGAGTCCGGCGTATCCATAGCCATCTTCGGCAGTGATAGCAACGGCTCCATTGCCACATCCATATGCTATAGCACCGGCGCCAACAGTGGGCAAAGTGCCTTCGACGGCTACAGTTCCGAGGTAAGGTAGGGCACCGCCCACAGCCAGAACTCCTTCATATACGTTTTCAGATAGTACAGACATTCCGGCTGGAGTAATAGGAGAGGCGCTGCTGATAGCAAGACCCGGTCCATTGGAGGCTGCGAGCGCACCGGCAGGAGCGTATGCCCAGCTGGCGAGTGGGGCGGCGGCGTAGGGAGTGTTGTACCAGGCAGCGGCGCAAGGGGCGGTAGCCAAGGGAGCAGCGGCAAACGGAGCAGCGGCGAATGGAGCGCCGTAGCACTGGGCCGAGATGCTCTGAAATTAAACGTCTTATTTGTAATGTAAATATAACATGAATATAAATATGAAGAAAACTTTCTATTAGGCAAACCACTTGTTACAACTGTTTTATGTCGTTGATCTGTAGAACTTGAATTTTAGAATTATATTAGGTAACATGCTATATATGAATATACTTAGCCCGAATTACGATAAATTCAAAATTACCGTTCGGGAGAAACACGGCATCGAAGACCGATTGAGGATAACGTCTCTCTTATATAAAGTCTAATACAGATTGCAGCGGACATAAAATATCTGAGGGTCTATAGCTACTAAAATAATTCATACCTGGATAAAGAGCATCTGAGCACATAAAACGATAATGTTTCTGACAGACATGTTGTCACTGATTGAACGTTTGGTGATATAAAAAAGAGGAAGGAGACATCTGTTTATATAGTAAAAGTCTTTCGTTTGCAACGTGCTCGCAACTGTTACGCATATGCGGCACTGTAACAATTTTGTAAGATTCGTGTTTTAATAGTAATAACATCACATACAATATAGAGCAGTGTGTTAAAATTATGTAATAATGAAAATGATGATGTGGTGATCGTATTTTTAACTGTAGATGGTGTTGTAACTTTTTGTGATATTTTTGTTCGTTATAAGTTTTTTTGTGTAATCATCTTTTGTTTAATCAGTCCTCGTAACTAGCTCTATGCTGATAGTACAAGAGTAGTAACAAATACTTTGAAAGAACAGATACTGAGGAGAAAGTGAAAAAAAAGGAAAACTCACTAACATTACATTAGTCACTAGGTAGATGAACCTTCCCCTCTAAGGTTTGGGAAAATTGCAAATTAAATGCAAGAATCTTGTAATTGTAAATTTATGAAACAAACTAAAGGAAATCGAAAGACATGATTATATTATAAAACAAAGTAGTAGTAGTAGTAGTAGGAGGTCGGATATTTCGCTTGATTTAGTAACAATGATAAATATGTGAAGCAAATGGTATTGGAATATCGCATCAAAATAATATTAATAAACATTTATACATGCTATTATACAGTTGTGAAATGGAGTGAGTTCTTTGTAAGATAATGTTATTATCAAAGATAATCTCATATTGTCTCATGTCGAGTAAACGACGCCACCTTTAGCGTCAAAATTTACAGAAAGCAAATCTTGTTTGTATTTGAAGTGGTGAATTGAGTTTCATATTAGGTCTAACTAATATTTCTCTTCCACGATTGCTATAACACAGTCTAATTTGTGAAGTTGTCTAACGCTACGATAATGACATCAGTTCAACTTCTTCAGTTCTTGTACTTTTATTTTGTCATGTTTAAGTGTTTGTGGCCAAGATTGATTAATTTTAAAATCACTTTAGGGGTTGATATCCGGCAAAGTGCTGAAGATCAAATTCATAAAACAAGACTTAGTTTTTATTTTTGAGCAGTATGACACAATTTATGTTGTTGAATTTTAGTATTTTAACAATTTCGTTAAATTTAGGAATTTATTATTTTGAGTTGGTTTTCATTCAGTTATTGAGTAAGACAGTGAGAAAATAAATAAAGATTTATAATTGTCTGAAGCCACTGTGTAAAAAATATTACAGGCGTATTTGGAAATTTTATACTTTGAGGTAGCCTAGAGAACAAATATTAAGTTTCGTTAATCGACGATCTGATACATACATCGACACATTATTTCTTTCAAGCTGTGTGTACTCAATATATTCAAAGTCTTCGACTGTAAAAAATATATCAAAATGATTTTAAATTCATATTTATTATTCAAACTTAGATATTTAAATTTCATTTTAATTTATTAATAGTCTGTCACATTTTATAAGTATAAACATACACGCATACAAACAAACATACAAACGTACGCTAGACAAGACAACTATACCTTTATATAACTGGACATGGGTCTCAAAGTATTTGGTGTTCAAAGTATACTATTTCAATCGCTTCTCGCTATTTTTTAATATTCCTAATAATTTAATCTACGTAGTACGTAATTTCATCTATGTAGTATTATATTTTTACTAACTGAAATTACTAATTAATTCAATAGACAAGTATTGATATTAATAGAAATGTTGCTCAATGTTGAAAGATATTATTGTATAACAGGATTGTTAAGAACAATTCTATACTTATTTTATACATTGAATTTAAAGATCCTGACTTTCACTTAAGTTAATCTGCAATTTGTTTTCCATTTTCTCTCTTCAATTGCTAGGCATGACATGAGAGTTCTCCAAAAAATATTCTATATAAAAGGATTATTTCAGTATTGGTTGCATGTCACAATAACGTCAGAAATCTTCTAACTCTAGTAATGTGATCGTTTTCTCTTATAATATTATATTACAATACGCATTAACTAAATATCTGTAGCCTATACCAAGTACTTAAAAATAAACCTCTCAGAGGAGGCTTGGGTTCAATAGTAGACGTGAACAGGCTGAATGATAATGATAATATATACAATTTAAAATTCAATGACAATCCTAGAGCACAACAGAGTAGTCTTGTAAGTGTCACTAATACGTTAACGTAAATATTCTGAAGTAAGGTTGGTAAAAAACTTTTCAATGTACAAAATAATATGAAAAGTGTAATAATGTAAATTGACAATATTGTAAACAATGAAAACTAAAACTTCAGTTAACTATTTTCTATTTTTTATGGCAATAGGCTCACCAACTATTCCATAATGGGAAAAAAACGTAATTGGTGAATCGTGGGAATGTTCTGCATTCCTCTGCCTACCTCTTGCGGGATTACAGACGTAAGGTTAAGGTTTTTTTTACTATTTTATAAGAAATAAAAATACCAAAAAATTTTAGTACCAAATTTTATATATTACGGGTACATATCACGTTAAAGATACAAGATTTCTGCAGATTGAATAAGTATCAAATTTAAAACGAGCACTAAACATGAAGATGGGGGCAACCGCAGCTGCATGAGCCGGCGATGGAGACGGTTCCGCCAGCGGGAAGGATTCCACTGAATTCCACAGCACCCAGTAGGGCTACTTGGCCAGCAACGAGGGTGTCACCTGCTGCTGGCAGTTCACCCACAGCAGCCACTTCTCCGGTACCAACGCCGCCGTACACACCAAATGGGCCGGCGGCAAGTGGCACTAAAAAAGGCTCAGCGAACGGGAGGGTTACAGAAGCAACGAAAGGAGCAGCAATGAAGTCTAGAGCTCCGGAATAAGGGAATGGTTTGGATGAAGCTAATACTGCAGATGGATGCAGACCAGCTGCGGATGATCCGATACCCTCACCGAATGCATTCTAAAACAATAAAGATATGTGTTATATATAGTTCGAAGAGAGACAAAAATCGATAATTAAATAAGGCACCCATTTCCATTTCTCTTAGCGAGATTAGAAAAGTAGATGTTACCTGGACCAGACCTGCCTGGATACAGATGAACAAGAAAGCAAAGAACGACATACTCGTTCAGTTCTTTGCTTAATTCGTTCCCAAATGTTTTAAAGGATACCTGTCTACGCTCTTATACTGCAATTATTTACAAATTGTGCAATAAAATTAGTGGTATTTATGTTTGACAGCACTTTAACAAAAACGTGACAAAAAGCGCAATTTGAACAAAATTTAAAATTCGATTGCGTAAATCCATCTTATATTTTTGACCAAAGGTCCAAATAAACCCAATTTATTTTGCAACAGTGATATTGTTTTCAGGAAATCCAAAATGTCCACATACATTAACATAACAACACATATCTATATCCCGGAATAGGTAATTAGAGGACTGTAATCAAAGCTCGATAGGTGTTAGAGAATAACATAAGAATAATCATAGGTCTTTACTTATAAAATGCCGCGTTTGATGAAATAAATGAAGTGTATTTTATTCTATATTTTTTATTTCTACTAATTAAAGTAATCACCCATGCATTTAATGCATCTTTGCCGAAGCATTGGTAGCTTATATATGCCCTTCTTGAAAAAAAATACAGGACGGGAGGCAACAAATTCTTCAAAGGGCATTTTGTACTGCCTCTCGGGTATTGATTTTTTTTCCCACGAAGAAGTTATCCAAGTTCTGGAAAAATCTGGAAACTTACTAAACGCTTACGATGGTCAAACAGGATTCATTTCTCGTCACAAGTTCAGGATTCCTTCATTTGCATGCCTGTTGAGCAGTGCAAGGCACGTCTCGACGCGTACTTGGTGCTGCCGATCATTGAGTTCGTGGGATATCAGTCTATTTGTCAAGCTTTTTTACCTTGCCAATTTGACGCAAATGAACCAATATTGTTTAGATGCTAACGTCGAAAGTTTTTGTTTATTCAGCCTTACATTGAGTTTCATCAGCTTCCACAATCGCCTTTAAATCGACTAAAGTTTTCGGACGATTACGGGGTTAATTTTTCTAGATAAAATTTCCAGAACGGAAGCTGGCAAACCAATAACGGATGGTGCGTTCGTTTGTAGTATTCTCTCCGTAAACATCGATGATGCTGCGTGCCGCGTATGCTTGTGTGCCATAATTACTTGAATTTTTAACGTGTCCATTAGACGAAAAACGTTCGAATGCGATGAAAACAGAACACTATTAAAAATATAGTTTAAAAAAAAAAAAAAAAACGATATTTCCATTTGAAATGGCTAGTACGGCACAACGTAAATTTCATTGGTAAAGACTTATTATAAGGGCCAGAGATTAAACGTTAAAAGTGTCGTACCTTGTGGGTTGTTAGATAGTGGACACATTTTATGTTTTTTAATTTCTAATTTAATTTCTAAACTTATGAATATAATCAATAATATTAACTATAATAGATAACTCTAACGTTAATGCTATTTTTTTATTAGGACAAAATAAAAATAACAAAGTGGCTGGCAACGGCTGGATGCAAAAAGTTGAAGATCGAGCTGTGTAGCGCTCATGACGTGGAAAAACTACATCAAAAATTAATAGACTGATAAGGTGAGATTTATTTGTGTTTTGACTAAGATAGTTTCCATATTTGAACTTAAATAATAATAATAAGTAAAAATAATAAGTTCATGAATGTTCTAAAGTAAGTAAAGTAAATTATCCGTATCATGGATACAGCCAAAATGCTACCAACGAAAAATAACCGACCGCATTTCCTCTACTGTCGAGTCAGTGCAATATTTATTTTCCGCTTATTATAACATAGTACAAATAGAGGGGTTGTTCTCGGTGTAGATACAGTCGCTGTTAACGCCAGTCAAATTTTGAATTGATGACCAACATATTGAATTCGATGATTGTGTCAGCAGTGCTCTCGGTTTTAATTTTCTAAAAGAAGTTAAATCCTTATATTAGCCACATTTCAGTCAGACGATATCTTGGGAGTATGTACATAATATAGATTCCTTATATTCTAATTACAGTGTTAGTGAAACTTCATATATTTAATTTTATTATGTTCATATATTTA
>DWEI01005908.1:0-10468 GCA_018245875.1 Mysoria ambigua | reverse complement strand
TCGTTACATACATGTTTTATTAATAAGTTGCATTTCTCTGTAAGTGAATTTATTGTAAATTCTTTAGAGAAATAAAGCCTTAAACCAAAGATCAATATGACATACAGTATATCTTCGAATGTGCCTTAGAACAGTTTAGAGGTTGTTAATTTCTGCTAACTGCATTGAATGCAGTGTCCCGGGCTTGCCGCAACCAGTTTCATCATCTTTCCTAACCTGAGGGTGTTCTATACTATGTTTGCTGAACAGCAGTCTCCACTCCATAACTGGCCTACTGCACTGAATGTCCGTTTGTCAGCAGTCATGACCAGCCCATTGACACTCCACCATGGAAATCCTTTGAGCTGTATCAGTGACCTTAGTTATCTGTTAGATAGTTTCATTTCTAATTCTACCCTCCAGAGAAACCGAGTATAGCTTGATACATAGCATGTTCAGTGACTTTGAGCTGGTGGACTAGCCACCTCGTAATTGTCCATGTCTCAGTTCCATATGTCATGACGGGGGGAATGTACTAATTATAAAGGTAACTTTACACCTGTAATATCTGAACAGGGAGGCAAAAGAATGCAGAACCCTCCAACGTTTCACTGTGTTGCCGCACAATAGCTGGATGGTTCTAAGTAACTATAGTATGTTAACTGTGCAACAACAGGGATTCATAACTGTTATCTGTGGCGTCTAGTGTTTTTTATCTGTGGTAGCAGACTTTATTATATATGTGATTTTTTCATTACTTCTTTTCTTCTTCACTGTAATACACGATTTGTTAACAGCCGTCTCTCTTTCAATTCTGGCACCTGTATATCCTCTAAAGATATAACACACCAGTTACATCTATGTTCCACTATGGAATATGTGGTGAGCCTATAGCCATGCATTGGGCACATATCCAGATTCCAAATCACTATTGGAAAATTTAAATTAGAAAACTTTGTAGTGTTCGATCCGGGAATTGAACCCGTAAACTCCTGATCGTCCGTCACACTTGCAGCCAACACATACACATTTCATATATAGTTATTAATATTTACTTACCACATTAGTATGCTTGGACATAGTACAACCCTTAATGTTGAGGAACTCGGTAAAATCTACACTTTTCTTATTGCAGCAAGACCATCCCTTATATGCATCATGGAACACTGGTAATCCAGGATGGTGGCAGCATTTATCTAAATTGCAACCATTACAATTTGTAAAATAACGCATAATAATCATAACAATATCTTGAGACATTTTCACACACAGCTGATTGATGCCAAAGTAAGTGTCAAGAGTGCTTGCTGTATGGTAAACAGACAGAAGAATATATACATAAACAGATATTTTTTTACATCCAGACACAGAATAAATACTTGTGCTCATCACACAAATATTGATTCTGGATGGGAATGGAACCCACGACCCCCCTGGTTCCCCCCGTTTACTACATCTGAACTGTAAGAATAAGAACTGCTGGAGATCTGTAGGCAGATGAATGATAAAGATTTCAACTAGATCTTGGAAGAAATGGTACAGGGCATATGTAGTACTAGGGTAAAATATTTGTTTCTTGAGCAGATTCAACTAGTGTACAGCTAGGTGCTATAACCCCTGTCCTATTAGATTTATGAAATCATAATCAGAATGGAAGTAGACTAATTCTCCTAAGTATTTTATGGGCTTCAGGTTGGTGATTAAAGTTCATTTTAACTATGATTATGAATAACATCTCCCATTAGTACTTCAACATTAACAGTAAAAACACAATAATATATTTAGTGGGGTTATTAACCATAAGTACTTCAATTTTTTACACAGGAATGACATGTATATTCTCGTGGAGAGTTAAATACAAAAATCAAAACAGTACAGAATTAAAATTATATTTATATAGTCATTTCGCATACTGGATGAATAAAATAATTGCAATCTTATATAAATGGAATAAAAATGATAATATTAATAAGATACGGCTTAGAGCAATATTAAAACAGAATTATATGGGCCTTAATTCAACGAAGTCAATACTCATGTTTAATGAATACCTATAGCTTACGGTAACTAAGTTTTCCTGTAACATCTAGAACAATCTCTGGAACATACCTTCATCATTGGCGTTAGGATCGAAGAGCTGACCGCAACCGCGATTGTAACATTGCACAAAATTTTTGTTTTCGAGCATTTTAATTTAAATACAACTAAATTATTTAAAATTAATACGTAATGCTTAAATAAAATTAGAAGATCTCGATCCGCAAATAGGCTAAGCAGACAGAAACAGGCGCGAGTAAACGTCAAAACACACGAACTGACATGAAATTCATAAGCGAGCAGTTGACATATTGAGTTTTTATTTTATAATAAGCTTAAGCTATAGCTAACAAATATTAATGATTACTTATATGTCATACTTTTGCGTGTACACTTTACTCTAACGGTAACAGTACGGCATTTGGAATATTTTGTTTAAATATATTCCATCATTTCATTACGTAATTAACTTTTATTTATACAGATAATTGTTGAATTACTCATTTAATGTACATCGTTTCGAATCGATTTAATAAGGGATTGTGTGTTTCTTCTGCCAAATTATTGTAGGAAGTAAACGATTAAATGTTAATTATATATTGATATATCTTACCGTAAATTATAATGATTATTGAGCCACCAATAACACATAAAACCATAGCTATCACATATAAAACATAATGCTGAAAAATTTAAAACGACGGGGTGTTATGGACCATACTTTATTTCGACATTTATAAAATTAATGGTAGTATTTAGTAGGCAGTACATTTTACTTTGTGATTCATAATAAAGAAAATAATTTTTTTTAAACTGCATTTATCATAAACTAATTTTGTAATTATACTCAATCCTCAACTAATTCATTTAAAAAATGTACATTCAATAAATTATAAAATCGATTTCTTTCGATTACGTCTGTTTCGCACTTTAAACGACTAGCTAGTAGTGATGTCGTTATGAAAAAAGAAGTAGGGTTTGTGTAAAGTAAGAGTGTGGGCGTACTACAATGAATTAAATATTTTTATATATTCTGCATAGTAAAAACTTACTGCAAATACGTAATAATAACAAATATTATATTCCAGTGTTGTTATCGTCAACATGTAATCTATATGTAGGCTTCGAGCGTACAATCGAAGAACAATGTCACCCGTAGTCGTGAAAAACTTTAAGTGCTAATGAAAATTTGGTACGATGTAATATTTAGGAAATACATTTTCGCGTAGAACGGTATTTAATTTGCTAAACATATTTAAATGTCGGTGTGATTAAATGATATGAAATCATGAATTTAATGCGCAAACTGCGTGGAGCTTCGTCGTCGGCATCTTCGGATTCCGCGGAGGCGTCGAGCTCGTCGTCCCACGTCCAGCTGGGACTCATGCATCTCAAGAAACTGTTTGCTGAATACACGCACCCGCCGCAACCGCTGACTGACGCTGAAAAAGATGACAAACTTTACAACATGTTGCCACTATTTTGCAAGGTAATTTTGCGTGATCCACTACGTATAATAATGCTTATATAAATAAATAGGAAATGTATATTGTTCAGTAATTTAAAAATTATCTCATTCTACTGCCTCGACTGCCTCGTTGGTCATGTTATTTGCCAGTGCGACTGCCGATCGAAACGTCTTGTTCTAATTGCGGGTTAGGCACTATTGGGTTTTTCAACTTAGATTTTCTAGCAGTTGCTTGGAGTCTTTATATATGCAATGATAATGATGATGAATAATGATTTTCTAGTAGTAGCTTGGAGTCTACATATGAGCAATAGGCTCACCACCTATTCCATAATGGGATGTAAATATATAACTGGTGAATGATGAGACTGCACTACTCCCCTCTGCCTACCTCTTCGGGAATTACAGGCATGCTGTTACATACCATTATTTGGTTTATATTTTTATTTATATAATGACTGATTTAAAAATCCTTCTATCATATTAAGTATTTTTTTTTATTTACAATTCCTCTAATTGGAGGAGCTTCATATCTCTAAACATAATAAATTCTTATTGGTATTTTTGTAAGGCTGATGCTTTGTATCTGATACTTACAAGATGCCATATTATCTTGCTTCTCTATAAAAAAATATTTTATCTATTGCTTTTAGTGCAACAGAAATAATTTGATAAATAACCCAACATCAGCACATATTTTGTTTGACAAAAAACCTTTCACATTATGTCTAGTGATTGAAATTCGAGTTGGCTCTTTGCCTATAAACATTTTTCAGCAGAAAACAGAAGAGAACAGTTTCAAAAGATCAAAGTGTTTATAATTATTTCTTTGATACCTGGATCTCTTTTATTTTATTTACACTGCTTACCAAAAGGGTTATTTGTATACATATTAACTGTAACCTAAGCATGTCATGTATTTGTATGAACATCTCTTCTGTAATCCCTGGAAAGGTAGGTGGAGTAGTGTAGTACACCCACTTTGCACCAGTTTTGCGGTCCCCTTGAACATTATAACAATTCAAAAATGCTCAACCCTTCTGACATTGGCGATCTAAAGAAGCTCTGTATCACTAGTGTCTTATGAAATAAATATCAAGTTAAACAATTTATGTTAAACAAATTTGTTCGTCACATAAAAGGGGATATGATAAGTTTTAAAACATGAGAATAGTAATAACAGCCCTGACAAATTTCAACATTCACTGAGTAAAGAAGAGCACATATATGGTGTTTCAATTTAAAATATCTGATTTATTTATTGGACATTATTATTGCTATATAATATGACTATTGTAAGCCATTTCACAATTTATAATGAAAAAAATTCTTCACAGGTGTTTAGTACAAGTCCATCCAGTGAAATGAATGAGAAGTTTTGGGATATATTATCATTTTGTCAGCAAGTCTCTAAGCTTATGGTGTCAGAGATAAGAAAGAGAGCCAGCAACCAAAGCACCGAGGCAGCTAGCTGTGCTATAGCTAAATTCTTAGAGATTGAGAATTCGGAAGAGTCCAGTAATGGCTGGATGCTGCTATCTACTCTAAATCTCCTTGCTGCGGGAGATCAGTCATTGATACAGGTATGATATTTATGTAGCCAACAGTGTATAGATTACCAGCAGTCATATGTGAGTTAAAATTTATAACACTACCCTCCATTGGGGGTAATGAAGTGGGGAGGGATGATTGTTTACTTGCGCATTTATTCAGTCACTATTGCAATATATTTTATGATATTAATGGTAACTTTGTCAGAATATAAGTGATCATACTTAAAAAATATTGTATTTTTATTTGCACAATCTTTTCCTCAATATAAAAATGGATTCAAATGTGTTTGTCCTTACAAAGTGAACATCGTTTTGCCACTTTTAGGTCATGACCACTGCAGCTATACCATCAACGCTAGTGAAATGTCTTTATCTATTTTTTGATCTACCTGAAATACCAGACTCAGAGGCAGACATTCAGGATGACAATAGTGATTTTACTCCACGGGAGAGGAGGATACTCTTGCAGAAGATATTTGTTCAGGTTCAACATTCTATTCTAGTGAATTGTGCCACTTTGACATCAACATTTTCCATATGTAAATTTGTACTATACATTATTTTTTTTTAGGTACTGGTAAGGTTATGCAGCCACCCATTCCCTTGCGAGGAGTTGGCAAGAAAAGATGACTTAAGTTTATTGTTCTCCGCTATTACGTCATGGTGTGCGCCGTATAATATAATGTGGAGGAAGTCGGCAGCCGAGGTCCTCATGACACTGTCCAGGCATGGCCTGACACAGTCCGTTGTTCAACACATACACAGTGAGTATTATTTGTCAACTTCATACACACACTGTTGGCACATTGGATTAACACATGAGATACAAGGTCATATATGTGTGCATATGTCACTATTGCGTTTGTTTGTATAGGTACACCATTAAATTGTTATATTTTAAGAAATATTTCATTATTCTCATTTTTTTTATAAAACATAAAAAAAATAAACAGAGAAATCAGTCTATGGACTATATAGTTAGCTATATAGCTATATAGTTACTATATAGTTAGCTATAGTCAATATAGTTAGCTATATTGAATAAAAAGCACAGTCTGTGAATTGCTTTTGACTTGAAAATGTTATAAATTTCCATATAGAGATACTTTTGAATATGCATATTTTAGGGCCCTATTAAATGTTCTGATTTCTGATTATATCTATTTACTTCATTACAGATAAGGGATGCGTAGGGCTATGTATAGAGAACATGCAAAAAATTCCTGAGTTGACACCATTAGAGGTAAATTTTTTGTAAATAAATATTCCCTGAAATACCTATGAGTGAAATGTCATAATTATATTTCTCAATTCATTTTCCTATTGTGCTATGTATTTATTGCAGGTTGTTGAAATGTTTGTTGCGGTGTTTTGTTTTCTCAAAGATTCCAGTGACGTCAGTCAATTATTGCTTGATGACTTTAGATCCTGTCAAGGATATCTCTTCCTATCGGAGTTCCTTCTCAAGTACGTATACTTTTGGTCAATTTTGAATTAATGTAATTTATATTAGAAAGCATGAGCATGACTAAAGTAATTTATACTGTACATTAATTGTTCAGCCTTTTTCACTTTATGTTGCCTAGATTCACTTTTGTTTTGTTTTCCCTAGGATCCCTTACAAATTTTCCTTTGTTATTATCACAGACATGAGAGACAAGATGTGCCCGATTATTTGACATCTGGGTGAGCATAAACACTTGTTTATTGTTTATCAATTAACAATTACTAACAAGCCAACATGTTTACGTTGCGTCTAACACATGTGCTCTCACAGCTGATTTGTTAATTAAAGTTAATGCTTTTTGTTATGACCAATTGGCTCTTTATGCAAATCTGTATACATAGATTAAAGTAACAATTTGATGTATCACATTTATATATACTAGACATGTGAAATATTATGAACTATAATACTAAACATTAATATATAATATTAAAATATGAGACATCTCAAATCAAATTTTCATATGATTATTGCTATCAACATGAACACATTGCATGCCAATACTAAGAAGGTCAAAATGTTCTTGTATTTGCCGATAGCATAACCTGTTTAATTATGTATCAGACTATAATATTTCTGTCAGTTTTATTAACAGAAAACAAGTTTTAGTTTTGTCAATCCGGTTTTATAAATGTATTTTATTTATTTAACTGCTTGCTTTAAATGCCTCAGCCATGAATTGTAAATTAACAATATTGTGTACTAAGAAATAAGACGGTTCAAACTATGTTACAAAATACATGTTTGTCTAACAAACGGCAGGCTCGAGGAGGAACGCGTGAGTGGCACCGAGGCGCGCGCGGCGCTCCGGAACCTGGTGCTGATGATATCGTCGCTGTGCGCGTGCGGCTTCTCCGAGCTGCGGCCCACGCGCGCCAACACCGAGCTGTTCCAGCTGCAGGGCTTCGTGCTGCCGCAGCCCACCACCCCCGGGCAGGCGGTCCGCAATGTGCAGGCGTTTCAGGTGCGATGCTAAGGCGCGTGTGTTATAGGTGTGTGAGTTTAACAGTATTTGGCACTTGACGGCACTCTGCCTACCTAGTAAGGAACCTGGCGCGTTGATATAATAATAATAACATTAATAAATCGGTAAGCTTTGGGCTGCTCGTTGGCTATTACTAGTCACATAGGTATGATATTACTGGACATATACTTTACATTTCGTTTTGTTTCACAGGTTCTCCAATCGGTATTCATAAAATCTAACTCTCCCGCGCTGTGCTGCACCATCCTGGACGCCATTTCGAGCGTGTACCACGCAGACAACGCCAATTACTTTATATTGGAAAACCAGAACACCCTGAGCCAATTCTCGGAGAGGATTCACACGAAAAACGCTGAAATTCAACAAAAGTTTTTCGAATTGTTGGAATTCATCGTGTTCCAGTTAAACTTTGTGCCTTGTAAGGAGCTGATCTCCCTGTCGTTGCTCTTGAAGGCGAATAAATCGAAAAGTTGCAGCATACTGTGCATGAAGACATTATCAAATATTTTAAAGTAAGTAGTTATACTAGTGTCAAGACGCACGTTATTTGGCTGGCTATATAGTGCCTCTATTCACGACCACAATGTTCCGTTTGCAGGCACAATGTCATATTCAAAGACGTGTACAGAGAGGTGGGCATGTTGGAAGTGTTCGTGACGTGTCTCTCTCGCTACGCGGCCTTTCTGAAGGACAAACAGATAGAAGAGGAGTCACTGGAATTGAACGCCGAAGGGTCCGCGACGGGTTCGCCGAAGGTCCCAGAGAGGAGAAAACGGCAGGCCTCCAAACAAGACTCCCCCATGAAAGGTCCCAGCGCGGAATGCGAGGAGGAGGAGCTGGGTTCACTGGTGATGGAAGGTCTGACCGCGCTGCTGAGCGGCAACACCAACAACTGCACCGTGTTCCGGGACTGCGGCGGCGCCAAGTGCGTGCACGGGATGGTCGTGCACGAGTCTTGCAGGAGCCAGGCTTTGGGTGAGATAGTTACTGGCATACTGGCTACGCTTGCCTAGTGGCAGCCTATTCAATGTAGCTTCAAAGTCGTTCTGTGTTATATGGGCTGGGTCTGGAGCTGGGGTGTACATGGAGGTTTGCGCGCAGGCGTGGTGCGGGAGCTGATCGTGAGCGGCTCGGGCGAGGAGGACATGTCGGCGCTGCTGTGCGGCATGCACGCGGCGCCGCCCCGCGCGCTGCGCCTCAAGCTGCACATCCTGCGGGCGCTGCTGGCGTGCCTGCGCGACTCGCACCGCACCAGGACTATATTCCGGAAGGTGCTATACATTTTATAATACTATATTAAAATGTTGCAAACTGGCTACAGTTAGTAATCGAGACACCGTTGTGAGCGGTTGAGTAATCAACCTTGTTAAATGAAAGTTTAAAGACCTTGCCAGTTTACTTGCCCGACCTCCATTTGTCTAACTTTACATGATATTGTCTTCGTTGTCTGTCCTTAACCCACATGCCCAGCGAGGGGATTATTAGCAGAAACTCATTAGCTTAGACCTATGTCTGGTAGTGAGCTTAAACAGGCACCAGATGATTGATTACATTTGACTGTGTTACAGGTGAGCGGCTTCGTGTATGTGACGAGCGTGCTAGTGTCCCTGGAGGGCCGGCTGGCGGCGGACGAGCTGCTGGACCGCGACATGCTGCAGCTCCTGCACATCGTGTTCTACACCATCAGCACGGCCATGAGGTTCGAGCCGGCCAATGCCAAGTTCTTTCACCACGAGGTAATCCATCGACCGGAAACTCCGTGCATTCATTAATAGTGTAGTAAATTAAAACTGTTAATGCTAACAAAAATATTTTGTTTATATCAATGAAAAGAAAAGAACAATTTTTCATTTGTAATTAAATTATTTATTTTACAAAACTGGTTTAAAATGGTATAAAATTGGTACACATTAGATCTGAGTAGATTTAAATACTATAAGATTATGATATTTTAGATGTAAGACTTGACGTAATTAGATAACATGAGTTTTATAAATTAAATAAATGAAATTTAAATAAATGAATAAATTTTAACAATTCCAGATTTGTATGACAACCCTTTGTGAGACAATTCGCCTACTGGGCTGTTTCACAGATGACACAGAATTACAAAATGATACAGAGAACGGCGACCCAGAACTGTATGAAGTGTTTCATGATCTGTTTACTGGAAACATTTTGGAAATGACGTAAGAGAATTCCTGTATTCATATTGATGTAAAAATTTATGGCAGTCAATTTCTTTTTGTATATGCAGAACTAGTTTTAAATTAATATAGTGTACAAATGATGTATTAAACTTTTTCTTTGCAGTTTACCTGAGAACGTGCCCGTCGTATTTGTACACGCTTGCATCGTGCTGAGACTTCTGTACGACGTAGCCTTGGATTCGTTTGATAAACCATCATTCTGTGGATCACTCAATGTCAAGTCTCCCAGCCTCACTAGACAGAGTTCTGCCATAAACGAGGTACGTTTTGGTTTTTTTAATAATCATTTGTAATGTTTATTCATTTTATTCAATATTGTTGAGTGGTCAATAAATCTGGGTGTTGAACAGAGGATAGAGGTTCGATTCCTATTTATAATGTTGTATATATTATAATGTTGCTTCACTCATTTGTCTCATTAAAATATTCAATCGGTCGGTTCAGTCGAAGCCGGCCGGGCGCACGGCGCCGCTAAACCTGTCGGCGGGCAGCGCGCCGGGCGAGGCGTGGGTCGTGCACGCGGGCGTGGTCATCGTGCTGGCCACGCTGCTGCCGGCGCTGCCGCGCCCGCCCGCGCACGCCGCGCACGCGCGCGCGCTGCGCGACTACCTGGCGCACGTGCTCAAGAGCCTCGTCCGCACGTACGTGGCCATGCTGCTTCTGTTGTTGTTCTGTTGTATCGTATTCACCTCACATATCTATGTGATTAAGTATTTAGGCAACACCGAC
>DWEI01005907.1:0-10469 GCA_018245875.1 Mysoria ambigua | reverse complement strand
CGACATCGAACCTTCTATCGTTCTACTGTTGGAACCTGGGTCTCCTCTCAGAATGAGAGGGTTAAAGAAATACATTTAGGTTCACACAATGGCATCTTGTTATTTTGTGGATGGAAATATGTGAAAACTACCGCAGACGACCCTTGAAACCACGAATCATGCAGCCGAGTTGGAAAAAAAATGTATTAATACATGTTTACGTTTGTATAATATTTTGTACTTCAAATATGTATGTAGTATTTAAAAAATACGGGTGGCAGACTACGGCCTTAACCCACTCATTGTGAGAGGAGACCCATGTTCCAGCAGTGGAATGATAAAGGGTTGATATCGATTTAAAAAATATATAATTATCAGTAGATTCATTTTAAACGTAAACCTATTGTACTACTTGCGTGATAATATTTTTCTTATAAGAAAATTGGTCTAAGATAAGCGATTTTTTTTCAATCGTTTTAATGTTAATATTAGAAACATTTATGAATAAATCTCTTGTAGTTAAAGAAATATCTAATATATAAAAATATCTTTGCACAGGTATTGGAGTCGGACTCCTCACAAACTATATTTTATGGCATAACAAGTTTGCCGTGTTAGCTAGTTATAAATAAATAAAAGTATATCTTTTCAAATGTAGGCTAATAAAAAACGGGTGGGTAGTCACTAGTAATAGAAATATTATATACATAGAGTAGGCCAGTGAAGCAAAAAGTCGCCTTGACTATAGAGAGAGAAAGAGAATGAATTTGGTATACGTTTCTCTCTGTAAATTATTATAATCGCCAGTAACTATGCGCGTCACCACATATACCAAATGCATGTTATTTTTCTACCTATCAACGCCAATATTTTCATTTACATACTGACTGCCATGTTTGTCGTGTTCGGTCGTGTCGGTTTCAAGTGCAATTGACGATCGGGTCTTGGGTTCAAATGCAAGGTCGGGTAATATTGGATTTTTAATTAAGACATTATAATACTGACTCGGAGGTTGGAAATGTGCCCGGTGAATAACAGTAGACTCACCGAATATTTCATAGTGGGACATAAAAGTAACTGGTGAAGCAAGGGAGCCTACTACATTTCTCTGCTTACCTGTTCCATGATTACAGGCGTTATGTTACGTTACATACGCTCTTATATCTCGCTTACTCTATCCGTTAATTATCTGTATATGGGTAGTACATTTCCGATGTGATGATTTAATCATATTTTTAAGTTGTTGAAAGATTTTTAAATAATTTTACATACTTATTGTTCTCCAGCTAATGGATCAGTGGAGGTTTTTTTTGGAAGAACTTCAAACCTGTCACTGCTTACAAGCAAACAAGTCCACGTAGTAATAATCTTCGCAAATCCATTGAATTTGGTAAACTTAAAAAATCCTAATCGGTTAATAACTTTATTTAATTTAAAAAGCGCATTATTTTTCTAAACTATTTTCGCTGGCAAACTTGATTCGTCTATGGATTCGGCATAAGCAACACGACTAAGTTTTTAAATTGTCTATGATATTCATCTATTTTCTACAGTCACTTCCTCTTTATTCGCGCTTTCATGAACTTGACTTCCGTTATTCCGAATTTCAATTTTCAAGCAAATGTGTAGGAAATATAAATATAGTGTACGCACTCAGCAGGTAATTTGTATATATCATAGCTATCTGAATTAGAATATTAGATAACTTGATCTAATTCTTCAATTCATTCTTGATTGATGTTTAAGTTGAGGAAATAAATTTGAAACTTTTAATGTTTGCTTTGAGCAATGTATTGTAAAATTTTAACTATGTAGGTACTAATAGTTAAATATTCTTTGTTGTACTTGCTTTAATAGTATAATTGGTAAGTTACACAGGCTAGGGCCTCGCTATTACATGAATAAATTCACTACACAAGCTGCAAGATACGTTATGTCTTTCTTTCTGTTTATAATTTGTGTCTAACTGTAATAAGTAGCACTAAATCACTATTTATTTCAATTTCGCACAGCATTTATTCTAAGCAAAGTATTCTATATTGTTCAATGTTCAATATTTAATCATTAAATAGCAAAAAAATCTGAAACGCTTCAGTATTTCTTAGGACCTAGTTATTCATAATAATGTACGTATTCAGTGATAAAAATTTACGTTAAGTATTCAATGTTAAAACTGAATACAGTATTAATACATTACAACATATTTTCCTGAGGAACCAGGATCTCATGTTTTTGGAATTTAAATAATTATTACCTTCTATAAGTATCCTTGTCTAAGAACCTTCTTAGAATAAAAAAGGTCTCTTAGTCATATCAACAAATAAGTCCGAATGTTTGAGTATTAAAGTTTGAATAAATATAAGTATTTACTTGAATTCCATATTACTAATAGAACACAATCCATAAAGTTACAATAATTTGAAAAGTTTTGCAATACGCTCCGCTTGGTACATTGGAACTAGCGCGGTCGTTGCGCACCTCAATATAAAACCGGTCGGCTAACGAAAATTCAAAAATTCGTTATATTTTTTATGGCTTCTTGATTGAGCGAGGGGAGGAATTTGGAGAACGGCGTCCGCTAGGGGTTGCTTGGTTTGCCGCCGCTTCGCGCCTGCGCACGTAGTTCGCGCCACTGCTACGTTGCTTGCAAGCCAGATGTTCTGAAAAGCTTCCTGCTTGTCGTCGTTTCAATGCTCTGCATTTTTATCAATTAATTATAAAATGTGGACTGGGGCTATCTATTTGTTTTCTGTTATTAGTGAAGTATTTAGTGACTGAATTAAATATGTGTGCTGGAAACTGTGGCGTTTAATAAAAAATATCGGGCGTCTCGATGTCCACGAGTTCACTCGAGACCAACAAAGCGGCGGACATTTTATTTTGAGTACTCGATAATGTAGCGTTTGCGTCGAAAACATTAAATGTCGTTTTATGGTTCTCAATTCGGATATCGTTCGCTTACACCTTTCGTAAGTATAACATTTTATTAACGGATGTTTTGTGTGCAATAGTTGTGTGTTTGGAACGTACTTTGTAAAGCGGTTATGTCTATGAATTACCGCTAGGTCGTCGATATTTTTGGGGAAATGTCGTAGAAAAAGTGACGTAAGCAAACCTGGACATCCGCAGGTCACATCTAGGATCTTTTGCATTACATAAAGCATGTTATATTTCATATCGACCCACTCCGCTTCGGAGGCTTCTCACTTGTGATTTCCGCGCGCGCGGCGCCCCTAACCTCTTCACTAATTCAATTGAGATGATTACGTTTCCTCGTAATGAAAAAATTATGACATAGCCATTTAGTTTGATAATGAAATATTAATATCGTACAGCGATGCCGAGGGGGGTGAAGCGAGGGCCGGTGGAGGGCGAAGCTGAGGTGGTCGTACGAGTCGGGGCGTCTCCTTCGCACACCACGCTGTTGGACGACAGCCCCAGCCAGCCCATCAGCTACCATCTGCTCGACCACGGCTATGGAGCTACGCCGCAGCACCAGATACGTCGCGAGGCGCCCTCCGCACCGCCCAAGACATCTGAAGTGAGTTTACTCACCATTTGTTGACTCTTCATTTATTTTCATTTAAATTGAGGAACACTCTACATTATGCCGCTTTCTCAGTGCAATTTTACTTAATCTTAGTTACTTAATCTTGACAATTAATAGAACATAAATATAGTTTACATTTATAAAACACACAAATCAGCTGTTTTGAGATATTCATGTAGGGTTTCTTTTTACTGTTGAACTAGTGATTTTAAGCTACTGTGGATGATCTTTTGATTTATATTTTATCAGCCAGTAGTCATATTATAAAAATTCGATTAACAATTGTTTAATAATGTGCATTGAAGTTCATTGAACTTCGAGGGTTGCAACTCTAAAACCTCCCTTGTTTTTTATTTCGAAGAAAGCATTTTTATACTACCATATTGGTCCTCATAAGTCATTTGGTGCAGCTTCTGAACTATAGTTTTATTTGATTAGATTAGGCCTGGGTAGAGAGATCTTATAAATTGTACATTTGAAGTATTAGGAAGTTGCAATTAGAGGCTACGAATCAGGTTCAGTAATTGACATTATTAAATTTAATTACAGTTTTATAATTAATACTTCAACATAATTATATTCTACATTTAACACTTTGTTCATAAATGTAACGAATAAAGTGTAAAATTAAAATTTCACAAATATGGTACAAAAGTAGTGGGGTGTGATAAAAATGTGATGTTTTTTTCAGAACTGGAAAATGTAGAACTTCATATAATGAAATTGCATTATTTTGTTCACATCGAGTAATTATATTAAGAAACCAGTCATGTGCCATTTTGATATTGACACACAATCTATGTTTTCTCAAACGTGTAAGATACAAAAAGTTTGAATGTGGAGGAGGCGTGGCAGGTCTGTGAGGATTGAGATATTTGGCACTCCGTGCTCTCTGCCTACCCCGTAAGGGACTCGGCGTGAAGATATGTGTGTGTGTATGTGTGTGTAAGATACAATATTTTATTTTGAATATTACTTAATAGAAAAGCATTAGACAATATAATTTGTTTTCGATTACCCCCTTATGTGTCTGTTTGGTATTTATGCTCATTTACCTGAATACCATTTACCTGAATACTCGATGAAATCTCATTTCTCATATGTATCAGTGAGTAGTACATACACAATACATAGTTTTGGTACACTATCTTTTCTATCTACTCAATCTAACTCCATATCTATCTATCTGGTCATGAGACTAACAGTCATCTAACACATCACAGTTTTGTTTAAATATTTATTGTCTATTGGAATTCATAACATTTTTGTAGCTTCCTATTTTATCTAGATTCAGTTGTAAGTGTTTTCTGTGACTGTTAATGACTAATTTCCTTAATTTTTTATTTCTTTTCTGCTTTGTTTTGTGTTTAAGGTTATATTAGTGAGAGGTAGATTTTTGTGAAGCAGAGAAGATGTTGTTTCAGTTGAATGTCAAGCCCTGTGACTATGAAAACACTTGTTTTTAAGGTGTTTGTTATGAAAATATTCTCAACTTTTATATTGTTTGAAAACATTTCATGGTGTTCATCTAATGATATAGCCACTATCTTGGTAAATGAAATCATTATAATATATCTGTTGTGACTAAACACAGAGTATTAGTATTTAAAGTTAATGCAAAGTGTAATGTACAATTAATCAGATTTTTGTAAGTTTTTCCCAAGATTATCATAGATATCGACAGATCACGTATTCACATACATGTAAGCAATGAATTCAACATTTTTAATGAGCAAAATCAGAAAGATGAGTTTATGATTTTAATTTATACATATTGTTTACTACGATATTGGACCATGGGGTTGTTTTGAAGCGTAATCGACGGGGCACGGCCGGCCCGCCGAGACTACAATGGGGCAGATTATAGTCCCCCGTGACGTGGCCGCGGTGGAGAGCGTCGCTCCAACGGAGATCGATAGGCGCGCGTGTGTGTGATGCCGGGTCGCGGCCGGCCTCGGCTCAATTTGTTTTCCGTTACGCGCAAATCCTCGGCGACTTAAAATCGACGCCCGCCCCTTGCCGTGCCGTGCCGTGCGTATCGCAACGCTGAACTCGGCGCGGCTCAGTGCGACTGGCCGGCTTGGGCCCCGTGACATCACTGATACTGGGCCGCGTCGCTAATGGTTTCCCAGAGTTTGGTTATCACGTACGGTTCGTGTCGGCTGACCTACGGTGCTTATTAGAGAAGCATTGTGGTAATTATATTCACGTTTCAAGCGCCTAATGTAATTAGATTACGAATATAAGTCGAACATTGCTTTCTTTATTATAGTATATGTGTTGTATGTGTAAATTCTAAAGTAGAAAATTGGCCGAAAATGGGCTTTATTTCTTTTCAAAAGTTGCGAATATCTATCTTGCCAGATTATGAAAATAAATGGCGCCCGCCATTTTAGACGCTGTAAACTTTGTAGGCTTGTGAAATCCCACGTTGTTTCCTAAATTATTACGAATAAATAGGGATGAACGCTGCGGGTTTGATATTATTTTCTCCGCGTAGGCATCGCCAGATATATGACGCAATCGAGTTGTTTATTAATTAATAGCATCCTGTTTGTGTTCACGACATTTTTCTCTACGTATCCGCGCCGCTGTGCAGCACATGTGTTGTCGAACTAATAGGTGATTAGTTTGTGAACGGTGGTCAGACGAAACGATGATCATTACTATCATGCATAATCACGTCGGGTTCTGCTTGAGGTTTTAGGAACTCTCTTCTGCCAGTGCTACAGATAATTACCGGGCGTTCATAGCTCTGTCAGCACCTCTCGACGTCCGGCGACAGGCGGTGGCAAAGTGCCGGAATACGTTCGCGGCACGTTTGTCGCCTTACTCGAAAACGGTCGCGCGGAGCGTAGGATCTCTTTGTGCGAGCGTGTTTCAAATAGCCGGCAACAAGTGTACTCGGGTTAACATAGCCGCGAGACACGTGTCGGCGCCGTGGTGGTGTCGCGCGGCGTGCCGGCACGCCATGTGCGCCGGGCGGGCCACCGTGGGGTCACGTGGCCCAGGTGCCCGCGTCCTGCGCGCGCCTACGTTGCGCAATACAACTGTCATTGGCCCTGCTCCTATCTTTTTAACTGCGCAACGATCACCCTCTCGACGCCACGATATGCTATACGCAGGGCTATAGAGATACGCGCGGTGCGCCCGCCCCGGCCCTTCGGGGGCGAGTGTGACGGTCGTAATAAGAGCTCTACAGGAGCGGTGTGTTGAACTACATAATGTATATATAAATTTGGACCGGTTGATGGAGTGCTGGCGATTTGCATTAATCGCAATTATTATTAGCGCACACGAAGGGCTAAATTGATTATGATAATGGTGCAAGCGAATTTCCGCTAGGGTGTTTGTCGGATTGTTTTTTTTTTTATCTCAGATCGCAACGGTGGCGGTACTATGGGGTGCATCTGCCCTGATTTACCCCATCTCACCGTGTCCTCTGCCGCACAATACGGGGCCATTGCTCGGGAACGTTGGCTGACAGTTTGCTTTTTATATTATAGTTAATAATAATGTGTTCGAGATAAGAAATTGGCATTCTTTCGCCGCGGAGGTCCCTTCCGAGAGTCGTCTTTTGTGTTGATTCTAATTTATGTCGTGTATTGTATTGTGTGCTAGGTACCCCTCCCCACACGCTTCCTTGAAGGGGCTCCGGGCCCGTCGCGTTTCAACTCGAATTAGTTGCATTGCTTTATTAAAAATGTCTGGTGCATATATGTCTGCGCGTTATTTTTTATCTAATGCATATTTCGCCTTCCGCTTCGAATAGTGCTTTGAAAAGTGTGTGCGTATATGAGCGTCAGTGAATATTAGCAGTTCAATTGTATTCGAAATTTAAAATATACAGTCGACTAGGAATAATGCCGTTAAAATTATTTTGCATTAGTGAACGACAGTGAATTTTATCTGTTTCAATTGTATTCGAAATTTAAATTACATATATATAGGTATTAAGAATAATGCGACTAAAATTATTTATATTCGAAATTTAAAATATATAGCCTTTTGTTTGACTAGTGAAATATTTTTCCTTGATTTGTGGGAACGGTCATGTATTAATCCAGATGATGTGCAGTTTTCGTTGATTCCTGTTTGAGTGTTCAACCACACGAACGACGACGTATTTTGTGTTAAGCGTGAGTTGTCACCTTTATCGTGGACTTTATAAGTTTTTGCCTTTCAGTCATGTATTCTAAACAACTTATAAAACGCCTCGGTGTTTTAAGGTTTGAAAGTTAGTGTATCGCAACATCCGGTAAGCAGAGCAGTGTAGTACATTCCCGCGTTCTACCATTACGTCTTACAATTAGTATGGAATCGATGACGAGCCTGTTGTCACATACCAGGCACAATTCCAGACTCCGAGCCACGATTAGGAAATTTCTTCACATCAGCCCTCACACACCGATAGCTTTGGGCGAATTTTACTAGCTTTAGTACATAAGAATTATAATAATATCCTTACAATAATAAATAATTTTTGATTATCACAAGGTTTTTTTTATTAAATATTCACGATAGGGTTGCGTGTATATAAGATATGTGTAGGATTTTGTTTGGATTATTATCACTGTGCGTCGTACATGAAGGCGGGCGAGCCGTTCAATGTCAGCGTGTCCCCTGCGCAGGCGGTGAAAAGAAGGTTGAACCTGAGCGAGAGCAGCTCGGGCAGCCAGCAGGGCCACGTGGTGCCCATGAAGGCGGACTTCAAGACGCCCAAACAGAAGCGCGTCAAGGTGCTCGCGCCGTACAGCCGCCCGTCCAGTTCCATGAAAAAATACACCGAACGCTCCAGGTACAATACATTTTGATCGAGGTAAATAATGTCTTCTCGTACCGTTTATTGAATGAATGTCTCTTTGATTATTGGCCTATTGCTGCAGTGGGTGGCGTGTCTCACTGCTAAGTTTGGTGTCGTGGGTTCGATTCCCATGTAAAACAAACGTTTCTGTGTTGCAAAATATTCATATTAGTATGTAGAGATATGTGTACAAGTGCATTAGGTTTTCGGTTAACGAAGTTTCTGGTTGATCTGATATCAGATCTGTTTGAAATGTCTCAATTGTTGTGTGACCTTACAATACATAATTGGTCCACGCGTGGGCTGCACACGATGCAGTGAAAACGAACTCGTCCACGTGAACGTTCTGTGTGACGCGGTGAAAAAGCTATTTAAAGGATGATTATTGTTATTACGCCGTATATATAAATATGACGTTATGATATTAAAGACGATATATTATATCGACATCGGACGTAACACGTCTGTCTCTCAAGTTTCGACTTCCTAATTTCGCCTTGCTTCCGTCCGTCCGTCCGAGCGAACGTCCGTCCTTAATTGTGTTAAAAAGGAGCGTCTCGTAAGAGTCCCACGTTTATTTAGAAAGAGGAAAGAAATAATGAAAATACATATATTATACGACAAAGTATATAGTACGCACAGAAAATATCAAAACACATCATCAATAGTTTTAAGACGAACAATAAAAGCAATACGACCACTGTAGCAAAGTTAATAAGAAATAACATTAATTTAGTAGTAATAAAATAGGTGGTGAAGCCCTAACTTATCTATCTGAGCCGTTCTCGCCTTGTTCCAGGTTTGATACGTCGTTAGGTCTGCTAACGAAAAAGTTTGTCGCGCTACTGAAGTCGTCGCCCAACGGTGTCCTGGACCTGAACATAGCGGCCGAACACCTCTCGGTGCAGAAGCGTCGGATATACGACATCACCAACGTGCTCGAGGGCATCGGCATATTAGAGAAGAGATCCAAGAATAATATACAATGGAAGTGTGGTGAGTTGTTTTTTTTGTTGTTGTTGTTGGGACGTTAAAACGCTTGGTCCGATCTGTTATTTGTCATTGATCATTTCGTGTGTTCGTACTGTTCATATCCAGCTGTTCCTTATTGAAGGTAACTGACGAACACCATAAGTGAAGGCAATAATTATATGCGGGCGTTATGCGGTTCAGAAATAGCGGTTGTAGTGTAGTGGTTTAGAAATCAATCACCCATTTTCGGCGCTCCGGAGTTCATAACCTGGTGAGCCTGTGTTTAAAGAAAGTGTGCGTTTTTTCTAAAAACCTGTGAAGGAAAATATGTTATGGAAATCAGGCCATTCTAAAGCTCGCTTTAATGTCTTCTATAGTGTATGAAGTGCACTGTGCCAGCATCGCAGCTTGTGGGCTTAGTCATTCTGATTCTGCGAGGAGACCAGTCGTCATCAGCAGAGGAATTATTCAAGGGTTGATTGTGATGTGGTCGCCCCACGTCATTACTTTGTACAGCGATTATATAGGATTAGGAACTGAATGATATATAATAGCTCTTCATCTAACATTCTAGATGTTTTATAATCACAATCTCTGACAATAACTTTGCGTTGCTGATTAAGTGTTTATTATTTAAAAATCGAACGTAGCATGACGCCCGTAATTTGATCAGTTAAAGTCTCTGTGTGTAAAACGTGTTCACCATCATCAGCCTAATGCTGTCCACTGTTTGGACGTAGGCCTCCCTGACGGGTTGTACACGTGGTCCCTGCGCTGGACACGCGGGCTGCAGACGTTGGGCCTACGTGGCTGCCCTGAGGCGGCTAAGGCAATGTAGCTGTGCCTAGGCAGACCGACCCGGATCCGCCTGGATCCTGAACCCTATTCCGGGAAACCCTGTGTCCTGGAACAGGGTTGACGAGTGCATTCTTACTCCGCCGCGGCAAAGATGATGTTAATTTTAATTATAATACCTTTCAATTCCTTTTTTTATTACAACATTCGGAACCATATGTTGTGTTGCGATTTGTCTGAAACAGTATTATTATTTGGTTGTGCCGCACGACCGGATATTTTGAAGTTTTAGTTTTTTTTTATATTTCAAGGACCTAAATAAATACCCTAGTTCCTCTATATTATTACAATCTAGCCTAAACATAAGAC
>DWEI01005906.1:0-10469 GCA_018245875.1 Mysoria ambigua | reverse complement strand
CGCACTTGGCCAGCGTGGCAGACTACGGCCTTAACCCTCTCATTCTGAGAGGAGACCCATGTTCCAACAGTGGAACGGATAAAGGGTTGATATCGATCAATTCTTTGCCAAAATTTACTTGGAAAAATTGGTGGACAAGGGGTACGTATATGTGTTGTTGTATTATTCATTCACACGTACATTCATACATACATTTTGTTTGTTAGATTTATGAGGGTTAAATGGTCCAGGTGCGGCGAAACACTTTCTCTAGACACTATTAATTCTTTTAACGATATCACGCAACAATAAAATTATTTCATATACATACAAAATTTATAATAATATAGACTTAACCCGTCCCCCTCTCAGGGGAGACTAGGGTGTAGTTGAACGATAAAGGAGTTGATGTTGGCGATTATCATTGTGTATATTCCCAACAAATAATGAAAAGAGTGTAAGCATACCTATATAATTTTATACGCATTTTAACGTACGCAGTAACGTGAGATTTCAACTGACTAAGGTACTAACTTACTCTGCCTCTTTTATTTTGATCAGTCGTCGAATAAGTAAAATTTTAATAACCTTTAACATGACCTTGAATATACTCCGTCAGATAAATGAAATAAGAGCTTTAGTTTCCTTTACATTTACGAAGAACAATTTAAACAAATAAAGAGATAATAGCTTCTATTAAATAATTACTTCTTTATACGTCCACCGCTATGTTACGATTCTCAGTAAATAAACTAAAGTGCCACTCAACCGCCGACGCATCGTTCCGATGAAACGCTTCGACGATGAACAATAAATAAAAATATCGGTTATGCGATGTCATTAACTAACTTAAGTGTGTTGGTTGTCGTTGTGGTGTGACCACGCAAAAATACTACAGAGTTGTGTGTATATTAAAATAGCTTTCCCACTTCACGGGAAATAGATTCAAATATTACAAAACCATTGCCGCTTCAATTACATCAATTGTTTTCGCTGCAAATTAATTTCAATACAAATCGACCATTTATATTATTAATAAAAATTTAAAGGTTTAAACACGACATCGTTCTTTATTATATATGTATTATAATACTCGTACTTCATATTTTACGTCAATAAAAAAAATATTTCGCGCAAACAACAATTTCTTGTTGGCATAAAACAGACGCCTCGAAAATACACGGCGTACGAAGCCTATTAAAAATAAAGGAGCACTTGTTTTTCAAGGCACATTACCTACGCGTATATGCTCCAACAATTTCTTTCACAAACCCTGACCATATTAATCCACGTATTATTACTACAGAGCGCAGTCACTTTGCCTACAAGGTTTATTTACATAATGCGGACCGTGCTGAGTCTGAGACAACGAGGATTTTTATTATTAGGTACACGTCCTATAGCTAACGATTATTAAACGCCGTATCCAACTAAGGAACAATAAAATAACTATTGATCGTGATAATCACTGGACAGATTGTTTTTATATAAAACATGAATATATATACAAGTAAATAAACACTTTAAGGTCGATGGTATAGTACTACTGGGGGCATATGTCATTGGCATACCCACAGATTCTTCTCGAACGGGACTCTATAAAACTTTGATAAACACGATCAAATAAAATCACTAGACAAAAGAGGGTTAAAATAGCATATATACCATACCTACCACATTGTTAGGTGCTCACAACCTTTATACGCTAATAAACGACCTCAAAGGGCCTATCCCAACTATTCCGGCGTGCAAGCCTCCCGCCAGTCGCGCCCTTCACACCGGAACACGCCAGTGAAACGGAAACTTTTGCGTGACGGTATAAATATATCAATGCGGACCTTGGACTTTGGCCGTAGCAAAATACTGAACATTACACAAGAACAGTTGTCCAATATGGGATTTTTTGATGGGTTAACAACATCGGCATGTCAAGTTAAACTTATACTACAACGTAAAAGACCTCCAACATAATATGATATACATATGATGATGTGACGATTAAATCATGTCTTCAAGTCAAGACGTACCTCCACCCGGTGAGACGGATAGTTTTTTCGTGTATATATAAAGACTCAGGATCCAGACTCCGACTAAACTACACGATACAATTCAACCGTTCAGAAGATTGCGTCTAGACCAATTTACTCAAAATGCATACGCTTCAACGGGACGTCTGCCAGTTGAATGACCAATTATGTTCATTTATTTTAAAATTGTTTTAAATTAAGTATATTTTCTCTTTTTAAAAAGAATATCGTATTCTCAATTTTTAAAAAGGCTGAAAGAGTATAGAGCTCGTGATCATCATCATCATCATCGTCCACAATAATGTTTTATCGTATCGATTTCAATAGGAACATTTATCTTCATAATAATCTAAATAATTTAACAACCACAAAACAGATTTAAAAGAAAAACAAAACAAAAATGTAGGTATAATTTTCGTTTTGAAAATTATACGTACATTTCAACGCGCAAATTATACCTACATTTTTTTATTCCAATCTATATATTTATTTCTACATATATATATTTTCTCATAAATACAGTAGAATATTATAAAAAAATCTGCTCCCATATTGTTCAACCACATGTTTTTATTCTTAAGGTATATCATGTTTGCTATAAATTTATGGATTCAGACGCAAATTGGACCTTTCGAAACAAAAAAAATAAGTCTAAAATACTTACTAATTAAGCAACAGAGCTAAGAAAAATGTATATGAACTCACCGCTTTGTCCTTATACTCCTTGAAATATATTCGCATTTTGCTCAGTCGTATTGACTCATGAAATTTATGATATGCGTCGCATAAAATTCAAGAGTACACATTTATCACTATACAATTCACGTCATAAAACCACATTTATGAGTGCATGCGCTGACAATAAAGTCGAATTGATAAATTCATGGACACTAGTAAGTAATCCTGTATCAAATATATTTTATTGCAAATCTATATGCCTAGACGAGAACACGAAGGAAATATACAATGAGCAAGAAAAAAAACAAAACAAACAAACGATGCAAATTCATACAAGCGTTCGTAAGAATGAGCATTTGTAGAAAGCTCGACCTCAAACACGGACCTACTAAGGTGTAAAAGAATATTCGCGAAGGCACACAAAATATTAGCGAATATGACAAAACGCATACAAGAGAGGCAAGCAAGGGAAGTTCCAAACTTAAGACTTGGTCATAATGACATGCAAGTGTCGATACGACTGCGAAGGTTACAACCAAATGGCATCGTAATGTGCGACGGTTCATGAGTGACGACACCCGCAGGAGATTCTCTCTGCAGTTAGCTAAACGATAGAGACAAAGACAACTTGCACTGATGTCAGCTAACGCACAAAGCTATTGCAGATTTTCGATAAAGCCAGCAAACCAAAACAGAACTTTTTCGTATGTTTTTTGGAATTTGCACATTCAACCGCCGATGTTAAATGGAAACTGCAACAAATACCTTTATCCAATCTCACATAATACTCAAGTCTCGTTTGAGGATATAAAATGTATTTTGCATTATTGTAATATGCAAAACTTTTGACGAATATACATATGAGTCAACCTAAGTTCACACAACAACCACACGGCTCGACTAACGAATATTACGATTCCGAGGACAAGCTCCTCAAGCCGCAGCCACCGAGCACTTCAATGCCACCTTTAGCCACTAGCGGCTCCAATTTGCCACAAGGCCACATTGCGCAAAGTTTCATCACTAGTGACAGAATATATTTGGTACGGATATCGCGACATTCGGTTCTCTTGAGAGGAACAAATATATACAGTTATATAAAACAATATCAATTTTGAAAAAATAGACAGCCTTTGTTGTATCGAGTACTAGCAAGTGCGACTGCCAATAAAGAGGTCCCGAAATTAATTCCCAGGTCTCGGGTGTTTTTTTTTTTCAAATTTAGAATTCCCGATTAAAATGTCTAGAAAGCGGCAAGTGGCAAGTAATAACTTCAGAAGGTTGAATTTATGCCCAATACATTGCACTAGGTTCACCTCCTATTATGTTATTAGATTTAAACATAACTAATAAAACACGGGAGTGTACTGCACTAAATTGTCTACCACTTCGGATATTGTATTTCTGATGTTCCTTTATAAAATGCGTATGAATATCGTCTATATAAACATATTTATATCAGTTAAAATGTTATACAACTGAACATATACAAATTGCATCACCTCCATAAATCAAGATAGCTTGATCAAAAAGCGTTAGCCTAAACTATGCTTAGCCCTCATTGCGAAATGGCTGCGAGTTATTCGGGTTACGCAATGTCTTAAGTAGCTTAGACCTAAATATGTACGTGCCTCGAAGGAGCACAGCGTCCTTCAGACGCCAGATATTTAGATTTAATAGGAACTTGCCACCCACAATGTCTCTTGGCACATTTCGCTTTAGGATACAAATAAAATACGTTTATATTTGTATAATATTTTTACAATATACGGCACTCGTTTTTACCAATTTATTCAATAATTATTTAAAGTTAATAGGGTACTGAAACGAATAGGTAAGTAAAAACTAAGTACGCTTGGACAATTAGCGGGCCTTGTGTTTTTTTTATGTTTCCATCAATAGGTAGACATTTATCATTCGGCTCTCTCTGTCAACCCCATGAGAGCCCTGGGGTGAAGCTACGATAATAATAATAATAATAAATCCAATCCAATCCAATAATAATAAATCCAATAATAAATCCAATCGCGAAAAATAATTAAAAAAATATATAGCAGGTTACACAAAAGTATAATGAAGAATGTAAAAATAAATTACTGTTTATTTCTCTCAACATGACGTCAATGACGACAGTCATCAAACCACCAAAGATCAACGAACTATGGAGCAGTTTTGAGTACGCGATTTTCCCGTGCAATAGTCAACAAGTTGGTAACAGTAGGTAATAGGTAATAATGGTCGGCGACAACAATTCGTAGGTAGCAAAAGGTATCGCGCAGATCAGATCGCGTGCCGAGCGACTGCACCGCCGCCGGTTGCGAAACGCACCGGTCACCTGGGCCTGAGCACGCGCGGCGAGCGCCACGGTCCCTCAGCGGCATATAGAATGTCGATCTAGATAAACTGGGAATGCGCCACCCACTTCATGTTAATTTGTACAACTCAGTCGCCGCTTGTTACCCAACTTCAGTTGCCAATAAGGCTCTAAAGCGTCCGTTTAATTAATGGATACCATTGTACGATTGTTCTTTGATCCCAATGAAATAAAAATGCTTGAATGTAATAATTGATTATTTATAGATTTGTACTACTTATATACATATATCTGCTCAAAGTTATTTATTCAGAGTAAGGCAATGAAAGTGGAGTAATAACATTACATAAATGCGTTATCCATCGCTCACTGACTAAATTACCCGGCTGATTCGGTATTCAGAAACGGGCTTGCGTAAAATTTCAGTAGCTATTCCAACGGACACGTACGCCCTTTAGGGCCACCCACTCGCTTACCTTCTCGACGAAGTAAGAGTATTGGTAATTGAGTATAACTTTGACAAACAAGAAGAAATTGAGAAGTCGTGTTGCACATTGTATCTAAAAATATTATTTTTAACAAAATTTTCATCGAAGACGTCAAAATACTCCTGTAAAAAAAATACTTTATGTCAATTTATGTTTAAATTGTATAATCCAAATACAGAAGTAAAATTTATAATTACTTCCCAGTTATATTCAAAAACAGAGTTGCCAAAATACACCCTTTACACTAAATTGGAATTGAATAAACGAAGTGGAAAAAGGGTTATATTGTTGACAGCAGCGGCACAACCCTAATGTTAAGGATTCAATTAAGAGCGTGTGGCGATGACAGACAGGCATTTATTCCTGAACGAACGTGGCAAAGGCGCGCTCTCTTGTTTTCCCTGTTTTGTACACGTGGTAGCCACGAGGGATTAGTGTACTAAACATCTCTCTACGCGGCTTGGAAGGTATTATTTCATATTATTTACATGCTCAGCATTAATTAAAAAGTACATAAGAAGATACAGCTTTTATACTTTATGCAACAGGAAATTTTTAATAGCAGCGCCCAGTATCGACGTGCGCCCGGTATATGGTAATAAACTAAGCCTACTATTCCACGATGGGATATAAGCGTATCTCTGTAAAGTGCGAGGTACACTGAAAAATACACTCCTCGACCTCCCCTTTAAGGATTACAGACGTTGTGTTATGTTTGTACATAAAAAACAACACTAGATCCATTGTATAAAATATAAACGCAATCAAAACTCTACGGGTAGATTAGATCCATTATATTTACCCAATAAAATATAAATACATTCCTATTATAAAGTTTTAATGAATACTGCGAAAGTTTGTTTGCAATGTATTACGTATACGGTACCTACAATTATTCAGTTCAATTTATTATTTACCTAATGTTATTTTTCATTTCGAAACCGGCTGGCGTGTTTGAATAAATAAATAAAAGTACAACTATTTAAGGTCTAAAAGGACAGACTTATTAGACCTCATAAAGGACCCTCATAAAGGAAAGGATAAAAGAATTTGAATAGCTTTTTCACCATACTAAAAGCAACCGAATACTAGTTACAATGTATTATAACACCCTACAATCGGTATAATATTATACCCTAGGAACATTTAAGGGAACACGGCAGTTAAAATTGAGGCAACATAACAAAAAAACTATCTATAGATTTAATCTAAAACATCCTTAGTCGAATAAATGACAAACGTAAAACATTACCGAGTCAGATATCTAATAAACAAAAGCGACAACTACTTTATTAGCGATTACGATAAAGCAATTAAATTTTTTTAGTCACGAGATTTGCTATAAAGTAAACTTGATTAACGCCTTTTAATTAAATAATAAATTTTATCACTTCCATATAACAAAACGTAGCGTAGACTCCCCATTGCCGACTACGCGGCGCTCGTGCAGCCGGGACGGCCATATAAGGCTCGCGGCGAACGAGGCTATCGACATCACTCATGCTTCCGACACAGCTGTCCTCATATCGAGGATTTTACCTAATTCAAATTCTGGATTTAACGCGATGCTTTGCAAATATCTATCAAATACACAGCTTAACGTTTAATTACCCGTATAACCATAATTACCTATAACTATAGGTATTATAATAAATTTTATGGCAAATGTTTGAACAATAAATTGCATAGACGTTGTCAAAATCGGATTGAAAATGAAAACATAGGTATCGAACGTTATTATTGCACGAAATGTACAAAAAAAATACAATAAAACATCACCTCTATAACAGAACATACAAAAAAACACGCCCCAACGCATGGCATTAGAAACCATCATCAAACGAATACTTTCACCATAAACCGATACACGTTAGTATCGAAACGATGAATCGACGCACAACAACCTCATCCATATGTAACACATCGATGTATCAATTAACTCCATACATTGATTCACAAATCGATTACGCGGTACGCATAACGTAATCGTTTAATGTCTAATGTACTATTTATATTAAAATTAAAACACTGAACACACGGTACGACTTGTGGACTGACCAAAAACGACAATAGAAACCCAGGACAAAAACTTCAATAGATACGATCAATTATTTGTAATAAATATAGAAAATCAATGTCAGAACGGTCACAACAACTGTAAAGATTACAAATTTTCGAGCTGATTAATGGAAATTGCTACAATATTAATAAATCTAAAGCACTCGAGCTAGAACTAAACTATTTTTTTACAGATAGCAAAACAAATGCTCAAATATGAACTCATCGACTCATTCTACTAGTTATATTCCGAAGCACACTGAACAAACGAACATGGATTAACACATTTTATTATACACTTTGACCGATTTCTTATAATGATCAACTAAAAAATACGAAAAAAACTAGTTTTTTTTTTAAATTCGTCAGACTAGTCAAAGGTTGCGTTAAAGTGACAACAAGTCGGTGGACAAGGGAACACGACAAACGGCACACGACCGATGCAGTGCGACGGTGGCACGCGGTGCGCGCGGGCCGGCGCGTCGGGCTCGCGACTGGCGCTGCGCCCGCGCGGGCCCGCTCTCTCACCGCCGGCGGAGATGGTGGGCTGCTCGCTACTTACGCTTATTTACGTTAAGTTATGCATATAAACAATTACCTACACATTTACTATTATTATAGAGTACTGTTGCTACACTTATTAAAATGAATTATTCTACATCTGACGCAATATGAATATTTTAAATATTAAGTAAGTTTGATATGTAACAAATCGTTTGAGAGACGTTACTGGCTCATTATAAAATTTTTAGAAACCTATAAGAAGATTAGCAGTTCCAAGAACTATTATAATGACAACTTGTTCTTTTATAACAACGTAAAGAAATAATAACCTTTTCGTAACCCCGCAACCCCCTTATAATAATACCTTTGGGAGCAACTTTATTAATGATCGACATTAAACCCTCGCGTATAACATACATTGATCGATAGTATAAAGGTTAAATCTATGTGAATACACGTACCCTATAAGTTGCAAACCTAATGGTATTGCGCTATATGGCAAGTAACTCGTATAAATATACTTTCTGTGTTAATCACACGTTCCCTTTAAATAGTTTAACACTGACATTCTTTAGGATAGAATCCATATCGAGAAGTATGTGTGTATTTGACCTATGAAGATACATGGATAATAATATAATACAACCATTTCATAACACGTCTCCTTCGTGTGTACACGGAGATGTAGACGAATCCAAGGTGAGTCTAGATGTCTGTGTCACACGATACTGCGCGCCGCGAGGGAGGCTGCGTGCCTCGGGGCGAGTTCGTAGCCGCGCGTTGCATCGGCTTGCGTTAAACTTAAGAATTATTTATGCGTATTTCTGTATATGAATGATATTGACTTGTATCAAAACCAAAACGCTCAAAAAATGTAATCCTTGTTATAATCTGCGTCATTAAGTCATTAAGTTCGGCACAATACTCTATAAACGCTCAATATTTAACGTAACTTCACGCCTGTAATCCCCAACGGGGTAGGCAGAGGATTGCAGAACATTCCCACGATTCACCAGTTACGTTTACATTTCACTATGGAATAGGGGGTGAGCCTACAGCCATGCTCAATATTTAAATAATTATACACTCGGAAGGCTGCCATCTGTTATCGAAATGGCGACAACAGCAACTTGTCAATACAAAAATGTTTTTTTTTTCTATAAGATACTAATATGTCAATGATGTCGATATTGGGGTAGGCAGAGGAGTGTAGTAAACTCCTACGATTCAGCGGTTGTGTTATACGTCCCAGCAACAAATAGGCGAGAGCAACAATTATTGGTAAATTCATGTAAAAATAACACTTTGCCTGGCACGGGGATCGAACCCGGGTTTTTTCGATCAGCGAAAGCGACCCAAGAAGCAGTCTTTAATAAATGAAGTATTTAATTTGTAAACCATTAACTTTATAATTACCTAATAGTTAACATACATACCACAGCCAACGAATTCTCGGCATATGCATTGTAGGAAGTATGGTTGTAATGAATAACTTAAATGCCACGATGCCGTACAACGAACGCCCGTCCGCTATCTCGACGGCGCGTAAAATGACGCACTGTACTTTACAATAAATGTATAAGACATATTCGACATGTAAATGCAACATTTAAAAGCGCCTGATAAAATCAGAACAAGCACATCAGGTCTATTAAAACACAACAATTTGGCACTTGGTGTCTCTGCCTACACCCTAAGGGTTCGGCATAAAGATAAAGTAATCATAGAATCACATCCAGTCTATAACGATATAAATATATGCGGCTTAGCTCGCTCTACCCACCATGCATAAATAAAATAGGGCGTGACGATTTAAATAAAAAAAATACATTCTAACCACGGTATACCGTAATAGTAATTAAAATTGATATCAAATACATATCTGTCTGTATCCACTCCGTTCCAATTACAATCTATCAAATTCTCGTGATTGATAAATTTCGGTATTAATCCCGATCAGTCGCCTCCGCGCCACGCAATCCACGAGCGTCGGCTTAGGGATTGAACTGGATAATTCGATTACCTTACGCAAGCCTTTGTCACTGTACAATCCTCTGTATTTCAAACCTTTAGAGACCCTTTTCTAAAACTTAATCAAGTTTTGATTATTAAATCGTTATTAGATTTAGCCATCAAAAGAATTAAATAGAAACGTATTGTAATAAAATCACCGTATTTAAAGCATTGAGTGCTCAGAAATGTGATTAAATTAAATATCGAATAAAGTCCTGAAGAAATACGTAGGAAAAGTACGAAAATAAGCGAGAAAATAAAAATAAAATCATTGCATAATAGATATAACTATACAATAAGACACCACAAATTATACAGGTCTGAATACAGAGCTGCTGTCTTTTTCGTTACATCCTTATGAGATAAAGTCCAACATTATGGAATAGGTGGTGAACCATGTCATGCATC